>JANBXA010000442.1:0-134430 GCA_030556225.1 Cricetiscus sungorus
GAAACACTGGACATTTTTTGTCTAAGGACCTGGAAATCATGGAGAACAATCGACACAGACCTGCATTTCATTGTTCCCTGTGTATTTGATGAATGGACAGAGTGTTTCAAGAGCCCAATACATTCTTAGCCTAGACACATGGGGAAAGGCCGAGGCCCTGACCCAAATGATATGACAGACTTGAAGACACCCCATTGAAGGCCTCACCCTCCCTTGGGAACAGAAAAGGAATGGAATAGGGTATGGTGCGAGTGATAGGGGAGGATTGGAGGGTGAAGGAACAGGCATATAAAACAACCTTATTTCAAATTTAAAAGGAAAATAAAGAAAAAGAAAATGAAAAAAAAAAGAGATCTTGAAAACTAACACAAGAGGAACAGTATCTTCCTGAGTTGCAAAATGGAAAGTTGGGACTGGAGTGAAGTCTCAGCAGAAAAGGTCATTGGCTGTTCCTAAAACTCAGGATCAATTTCTGGCATCCAACTGGCAGCTCACTATTTTTTGTATCTCCAGTTCAAGGGGAACCAGTGCCCTCTTCTGCCTTGAGTAGGCACTGTATGCACAATGTACAAAGCATACAAAATTGCAGAACATTCATGCACATAAAAATTAAGAAATCTTAATGCATTGAGATGAAATTATTGGTTGCCAAAATCTTAACATCTGGCCTTTGAGATCTGTGTTTTCCAGATTCCAGAACTACAAAAGGATGTACTTTTTTTGTAGAAGCCAGATTCTGTGGGAAATTGCTAATGACCAAACCGCAGTTTACACAGAGAACTTAATCACATTGCTCTCCATGAATCTTAAAAGCACTGTGCTTGTAAATAACCCACAGGGTCTCACAAGTTTACTCATCAATGTGCTAGACACACTGACTATAAGGCAGATGAAGGAAACGTCCATGAATGTGTGTGGTGCAGGCAGCTTTTGAAAGTCAGAGAGGAGTTTGTGTTGGAGAGTGAAGCACTGTGGGAGGAGAGCCGTGATGCTGCTAAAAAGTAATAATATTCCAGACCTTCAACATGGACCCTGATGGAGATAGTGAACTCTGACCCAGATCCACAGCCAGTGAACTGATAAGGAACTCTGGATGCCCATGGGGACGCACAGGGCACCATTTATATAGAAGGCTACCCTGGTTTCTGATGTTGCCAGGTCAAAGAATCTCTGGATACAGCTGCTATACAGACTCTTCCTGGAGTTACAGCTAATGGAAACCCTCTCTACTGCTGACATTGCCATTGTGAATGAAGACTGTGTCATCAGGATGTCTCCACAGGTGTAGTGAGACATTCACCTTTTTCGCACTTGTGTTATAGACCACATCCATTGGGGTGCAGATAAGGCCGGACGTTACCTAGGAGAACTAATTCTGAGGAAGGGGCTCAGAGAGCTCTCTGGCTTGGAGCACGAAGACAGGAGTATATTCAGAGGCATCCGTGGAACCAGGAATGGGCTGGTGTTCATCTGTCTATGTTGTGAGTTATTTCTCCCTGTATAAACATATATTCGGCCTATTTGTTTCTCCTGATCCTTATTAAATGTCAATACACAGGCACCTATAATTGAGAAGAGTTCAATACCATATAAACACACACACTCAATATATAATAACATAACCCAATATTTGAAAACTCTTTTTATAATGTAATTATGGAAGCACACACTTTTGTTTCTGGAGTTTTTCTTTCCAGATTGGTCCTGCAACTGATTAGCCCCAAATAAGCACAGAGACACTATATTCATTATTAAATGGTGACCAATGGCTGGGATTTCTTATTGGCTAGCTCTGTCTTAATTAATAGCACATTTCTATAAATCTATATATTTCCATGTGGTCTTGGCTTACCAAAAATGCTCAGAACTGTTATTCCTTTTGCAGCTACATGACATCTCTTTGAGGTCTCTCTCTGTCTACCTTTCCCAGAATTCTTCTCATCTCCTAGTCCAACAAATTTTCTTCCTCTATTAGCCAAACGGTGTTTTATTCTTCAACAAATAAGACAAACACATATATGCAAAAGGACATCCCCGACCACACCTTTAATCACAGATATGGGAGTCAGAGACAGGGAGATCTTTGTAAGTTTGAGGCCAGCCTGATACACTTACTAAATTCAGGAATAGCTCAGTTTATCTGGATAGACTGTGTACCATGAAGAAAAAATGTCTTCTCTAATGTCTGTATATTATTAAGTTAATATAAGGAACAGTAATTATCTGCTGGTATATTCCATGACTGCATAGTATTCTCTATATACATATCACTCTGAAACAATTATAATACTTTAAAATGTGTCAACATACATACACGAAAAGTAGCAGGGACATGAGGACCTAGGTCTGTGATTTGATCTCATGCTGCACCTGCCTCTCTGACACAGCTCAGTGTCCTCAGAAAAGGACTGATTTATAAAATCTGATCACATGGTCTGCCCTGTATGTGCCCATACAAAGCAGTCATCAATGAGGGAGAAAAATGAACAGGAGCATATGAGAGTGACTGGTGTCAATCGAGAATCAATACCATCAGATAGTGTAAGCATTCACTGGGAGGGAAGTCAACATAGAAGCTCAAGGTCCAACGTGGAGCTACCAAACTACAAATATATAGATGCTCAAATGACAGGCTTTAATTCACAACCAATGACATGTTTGTTTCTGATTTCCATCATGATAGCAGAACTACTTCAGTATTACACTCATCATGAAAAAATGACAATGTAAAGTAAAAGCAAAAAAATCAAAGGAAAGAGGGTTGGAAAGGAACTATAATGGGATTACTTGAAAAAGACAGAAGGAAAAAGGGGGATAGGGAGAATGAAGGAATAAGAGAAAAAGGAGAGAAACAGGAGTAGATGGGAGGAAAAGACAAAAGGAAATTTAAGAATGAGAAGAGAGCAGAAAAAGAGAGTGTATGAATGAAATGGAAGGATAAAGAAGGAAAATCAGAAAACAAGAGTGGAAAATTTTGGACGCAATATTTACCAAACTGAATGGAAACTTTAGAGCACTGAATCCACTCATGTGCTAAGTCAATAGAAATCACTGCACACTCATGAGCTGCGGTTTCTAGGCTGGGCATCCACCAAGGAGGTAAGGACAGGCCAAGAGTTCCATGGAATTATATGGCATCCTTACTAAAATACAACATTAAAATGGCTTTTAATGTCATTGTTAAAGTAAGCCAAACACCGTTCCAAACATTACAGAACAAAAAGAGTGGTATGATGAACAGAAAATGGATGGCGACAGTGAAACATCAAAAACTCTTCAGTTAGCCATGTTGTAATCCAAAACTGAAGCCCAAAATTACTTTTTCCATAAGTTTATATCCTAGAAATAGGTGATACCATGGCCTTAAAATATGGCATCAATGAAGTATATGACAGCACATCAAACAAAAACCAATTAAAAGCAGATGTAGAGTTCGCTTAAGATGTCTGGAAACATGAACCTCTGTTTCATCAATGGATTTTGCTGCAGCCTTGATTGTGAACACAAAACATGCACACTTTGATTATGCATGACAACACATCATGGAACACTGCAATTGAGGTGTTGGCATATTTCTTACTACTGCATATTATATTATGCATTGCAGTCTTTTAACATGTAAAGTTTCTCCTAGGATAAGAACACAAATGTAGTCAACTACATTCATAGTCTCCTATATTCATAAACATATAAGCACCAATTTCATGTATCTCTGGGTTCTATAGTGTGAAAATGTTTAAATTTACATTGAGTGGTTGGGTTGCTGGCTTGACTTACATATAAACTGGCTAAATGGTTTATGTTGGGATTTGGAAATAATTTTCAGAAACACCCAAAGCTTACTGGGACAATTTTCCCTAAGTTATTCTTCTTAAGTGAGAATCTCAACATTCATAGTTATAAAATCACAGTATGGGAAATATGGTGAAGCTGTGCTACATAGTGTATAATCAGATATTCTGACAAGATCATTAATTTTATAAAAATAAGCAAGCACACCAATGTTACATTAATAAATGATAAAGCTATAAAGTAACAAAATTGTTTTAAAACAAATTTCCTCATAAATTTTATTAGTTATTGTTTGTCTTCTATACCTACTTTGCAAACTTATAAAAATGATGATACCCTAAGTTTTCATAGGTGATATTGCACTCCAAACATCATGTACTCAGAAACAAGTACCAGCGGACCCTGTCCTAGGTTTGAAATCAGTGTCTCCTCTACGAGGAAAATATTTAATAATAATCAGAAGGTACCATGCAAATGTCCAAAGGAGACAAGCAAGCAACCAACAGCCCTACCCAGCTATGATACCTATGATGCCAATGACCAGCATTCTGTGATAATCCTCAGTGGTCAGTGATGGGAGGTGTCATTCTTTAAACATGTTTCTGATATTGCTTAATGTATAAAGCAATGTTAGCCAATAGGAAAGGAAGATAGGAGGGACTAGGAAACAAGGAGGAAAGAGGAAGTAGTAAGGAGAAGACACTTGGAGTGAGCTGAATGCTGGCCCAATCTCCAATAAGATAAGAACACGTGGAAATACTTAGATTAATAGAAATGGGTTAATAAGACAGAGCTAGCTGATAAGAAACTAGGAACTGGCCAACAGCATTATATCAAATACAGAGTCTCTGTGTGTTATTGGCGGCTGGCATTGTGGTAGGACCAACTAGTAGGGGAAAAACATCCCCTTACAGGTAAAGAGTGGTGTATGTACCTAGATGGTAACCAACAGGAATCTAATTGGACTAAAAGACCTGCAGCTGGAACTCATGTCTGGTAGCAGAGGCCTCACCAACTACCTAGAACTAGAGAAGTTATGGATCTTGAAGAAAAATATAAATATCCTACATTTACAGTTTAGTAGAGGTTATGCTCAACTAAACCTTAAATGAGCATAACCCTCAACTAAACTGTAAATAATTTAACCTCATAACATAGATAGCTATAGTCCTCACAACCCAGCAGGAAAATTGCTCCGCAACATATAGAAACTTTAATAGAAATCCAAAACCACTTGTAATACAGAGTTGTAGAATCCAGACATAACACATATAGCTACAAAACATACCAACACTAAGTCTCAGAGAATATTGTGAAAAGAACAGGTTGCAGAACACAGAGGATCAAGGCTTTACTAGGAAATTGTATCTCTTATTATTGACAGAAGCTAGAGCCTTGAATACTGTCCAAAATCATTTTATAAATATTATTCACTACCAAGGAGTGACTACTTCTAATACATATTTATATTCTTTTTTATTGTTTATTCTTATTTTACATATCTATCCCATTTCCCACTCCATCCAATTCTCACATCCCTCCAGACCCCCCCCCTACTCTCATCCCATTCCCACACACTCCCCAGGGAGGAAGAGGTGTTCCAGGAGGGATCATCAACACCTGTCAAGTCATTTGTGGTAGCACTTGGGCCCTTCCTCCTGTCTCTAGCCTAAGGGAGTATCCCTCCATGAGGAATGTGCTCCCAAAGTCCTTTCTTGCACCAGGAATACATCCTGATTCCACTGTCAGAGGTCCCTTAGACTGTCTAACTGAGACACACATTCAGGGAGTCTGGGTGTGTCCTATGCTGGTTTCCCATCTGTCAGTCTCAGATCAATGGGATCCCCCTTGTTCAGTTCAGCTGGCTCTGTGGGTTTTTGTAGCCTGGTCTTGACCCTGTTGCTAATCACTCCTCCCTCTCTGCAACTAGGTTCCAGTAGTTCAGCTCAGTATTTAGCTGTGGGTGTCTGTTTCTGTTTCCATCAGCTACTAGATGAGGGTTTTATGATGACATATAAGATAGTTATTAATCTCATTATCAGGGAATGGCATTTAAAGTAGCCTCTCCACTATTGCTTAGATTGTTAGTTGGGGTCATCCTTGTAGGTCTCTGGACACTTCTCTAGTATCAGTTTTCTCTTCAAACATATCATGTCTCCCTCTATTATGGATTCTCTTTTCTTGCTCTCGACTATTTGTCACCTGACTCAATCAACTCAATCTTCTGATACTTTATGTTCTCATCTCCCCTCCTCTTCTCCCCATCATTTTCTCCTAATCTATCCACTCACCGCTTCCAGCTCCCTACGCTTGTGAGATAATATTTATTATTATTATTATTTAAATTTGAAACGAGCTTGTATTACATGTCAATCCCAGTTCAGTCACTCTGGCATCCTCCCTATTACCCCCATCAAATTTCAGCCAATCCCCTATGTGCTCTCCAAAGAGACAGAGAACTTTCATGTGTAGTCTTCAAAGTCTGTCATATTATTTGGGGTAGGGTGTAGGCTGAAAAAGTATCCCTCCATGTGGGATGGGCTATCAAAGTCCATTCCTATACTAGGGATGAATACTGATCACTTACTAGAGGCCCAGGAGACAGTCCAGTCCTCCTAACTAATACCCACATTCAGGGATCTGAGTCAGTCCTATGCTGGTTTCCCAGCTCTCAGATTTGAAGCATGAGCTCCCCGCCCCCATTCAGGACATTTGCTCTGTGGGTTTCTCAAGCCTGGTCTTGACCCCATTACTCAAGACTCCTCCATCTCTGTAACTGGATTCCAGAAGTGTGACTAGTGTTTAGCTATGGGTGACTGCTTCTGTTTCCATCAGCTAATAGATGAAGGCTCTAGGATAGCATATAAGGTAGTCGACATCTCATTTTTGTGGAAGGATCTCTAAGCAAATACCAGTATAAGTAATTAAGAAAGCACTCCAGGATGTAGAAAAAGCAGGAAAAACTCTCTCCTAGAGCTTCCAAACCAAAATAAAGTTTGCCATTGTCATCACTTCAGACGATAGAGTCTTATGTTGGACTCTAGAACTCCAGAACTATAAAATGATAAGTTCCTCACATTCAAACAACAGAGTTTGTGGTAATGTGTTACAGAATGAGTAGAAGAATGATACTGAGTTCTCCTATGCACTTTTGTATAATGATTTTTCATACCAAAAGACATAAGAGAAGTAGAACCCATTATGTTTGCTGGGCTCTGCAAATGTTCAAGGGGTTCATTACGGTGCAGGCTCTCAGGCAGAAGGGGGAAGTGTGACCAGAGGCTGTGTGTGGTGCAGGCAGCTGGTGAGACTCCCAAGGAGGTTTTTGCTGGAGGCTGAAGCACTGTGGGAGGATAGCATCATGACTCTGCATACAGTAATAATCTGCCAGGTCTTCAGCCTGGACACTGCTGATGGTGAGAGTGAAATCTGTCCCAGACCCACTGCCTACAAAGCGATCAGGGACCCCAGTGAACCGAGTGGATGCCTAGTAGATCAGCAGTTTAGGAGCATGCCCTGGTTTCTGCTGGTACCAGTTCAAGTAGTTTGTGATCTTTACCAGATAAAAGACTCTGACTAGACCTGCAGCTGATGGTGACCTTCTCTCCTGCTGACACAGCCAGGGAAGACGGGGACTGGGTCATCACGATATCTGCACAGGCACCTGCAATCAGGAATAGCAATGATTATGTGTAACAAAAATAAAACCCACACAAATGTAATATAGATGAGATTTGTCATTTAGTGTCTTAGTGCTACATGGTCAGAGTATTGTTGCATACAAATATTACACTCTGGCACAAATTATGAATTTGTTTTATACAAAGAAGTGACTCTGAAAATACTTTAAAACTTTGAAAGTTCTCACCAGACACCCAGAGCAGCAGGGACATGAGGACCTGGGTCTGTGACTGCATCTTGCTCCTCTGCCTGTCTGCAGCAGCTCAGCTCTCACTATCAAGGCCTGGTTTATAAACTCCCAGCTGCTGGGCTTGGTTAGAGGGGCCCATGCAAATCACCCAGCAAATACAGAAATAGGTGACTGGGCAGTTGGGTGAGAGTGGCAGGTGTCAATCAACAGGCACATATACCACCACAGAGAGGATAAGACATCACTGAAAGACACTGACTTTCTGGGTTCTCTAATAAAAGCTTTGGTTAAAATCCACGACATACTTAAATGAGGTGAGATTTGCAGAGATAGTAAGAGAGCTACATAGAGTGATGATCCTGAAGAAATGATGTGTTCAAAAATATTACAACCTCAAATTAGGTAATATAGAGTAAGAAAACTTGCAATAAAAGAAAGAAAAAGTGGAAGAATAAAAGACAGGAAAGGCAAAAAATAATGAAAAACTTGATGCTAATATTTTTTTCAGTATCTCCCGTCTCCAAAGCCACTCTTATACTAAGGACAATCAATAGTGTCTCAGACAATTGGAATCCAGTTTCTTTGCCAAAATGGGACAGAGATGCCAAAGAAGACCATAATTTGCTCAATTGAAATCTAGGGGGCATTAATTTAAACCTGAGATCACAGGAAATTTAATCTTGAAGCAAAGGTAAACACAACAGAAGCTAGACTTTTATTTTTATAGCCATGATAATTTTTATTTTTACCCTTGACCTTTCATTGCTATGATTCCTCCTCTTCCATCTTGATCCAGTGTATTCTTTCTTCTGTTTTATTGAGACTGTTGCTGATTTCTTTGTTCTGTGCATTATATTTCATACCTTGAAATTTTAATTTCCAGAAAATTAACTCTGTTTTCACTCTTGCTCCGTTTTATTGCCAAGTCGCTGATATTCTTGTCATCTCGCTTACATTTGCATATTTATCACTAGCTTTTCTCCCAAAAGCCTTGACTAAATACTTTTTTGTTAGCATCTTTTATGGTGATTCACCATTTTATGACTAAGTTTCTGAAATCTCCACCCAACTTTTTACCTGTTTCAGTATCTTTGACTTGAGTCCTTGTAGGACTTATGAGATCCTTTTGGAAACATCATTCTTATTTAATTTTTCATGGACTTTTATTTCTATGTTATGATTTATATCTGTTAGTTTAAGTACATCTAATAAAATAAAAAATTTTATTTATTTGGGGTTTTTCTAAACTGAAATGTAAAATCAGAAGGCAGCATCTGTAGACAAATAATTATATGCAGCATTAAAGGGATGCTTCTCAGTATAAAATCACTGAGAATGAGATATGGGAGTGTATTTAGGGGTAGACGAGGCCGCAGAAACAATGATAAGAATGTCACATTTTCCCCTACTGTGTGGGTCCTGAGTTTGTGAATTATAAATATGTAAAGTTCACATGTATATGTGTATGTATGTGTGTGTTTTATATATGAGTGTATGAGTGTATTTATGTGTATGTATGTGGACATGTGTGTATCTATGTGTGTGTGTATACACTCATATATGCATGCGTGTATATGTATTGTGTGAATGAATAAGAAAGAGAGATAAAAGTATAAGAGGGAATAGGCGATGAAAAGATGGCAGGAAATTAGAATAGAAATAAGGAAGTTGGTGTATGTAGTCAAAACATGATACACTGGAAGAACATTGCTTTTAAGACAAGTGAACACAGTCAATACACATCAATAATACCTTAAGGGGCAGCAGGATGGATCCTATAATGAAGCCACTTGTCACCAAGCCTGACGTCAAACCTGAGATTGATAATCATAATGCAAATGACAAAAAGACAATAAATTCCGAGTGTTCTCTGACTTGGACAACTATGCCATGTCATATGTATACCCAGAAATATGCAAACACATGCACACAGATAAAGCTAATTAATTAAATGAATTGAAATAAAAGTTAAAAGAATGTGTGGAAAGAAAAAGAAAATAAAGAAGAAATGGGCACCAGTAAAAATGTAAGAAATCACTCCAGAATCTAGAAAAAAAGCAAAAACACTTTTCTAGAGCTTCTAAACAAATTACAGTTTGGCATCATCACCACTTCAGCACACAGAATGTTATATTGGACACTAGGAAACCAGAACTATAAAAACATGAAGCTCTCAGTGAGTGGAGAGGGAGCTAGGAGAAAGAGAAGGGGAGAGAAGAAAGAATGTGGTACTAGGAAGATTGAGTCAGGGGAGAAATAGAAGAAAGATGAGAGAGAAAGTTAGAGAGATAGAGAGACACAGAGAGAGAGAGAGGAGAGAGAGTGAGAGAGAGAGAGAGAGAGAGAACCAGAAAGTGGGAGCCATTATATGTTTGAAGACCAAACTGCCTCTAGAGAAATGCCCAGGAACTACAAGACTGACCGCAACTAAGAATTTGAGCAACAATGGGAAGGCTGCCATAATGCCCTTCCCTGATAATGAGATTTGTTACTAACGATCCACCATCATAGAACCCTCATCTAGTGGCAGATTTGAAAAAGAAGCAGACACCCTCAACTGAACACTGAGCTGAACTGGAATCCAGATGCAGAGAGAGAGGACAAGGCCAGGCTACAGAAACCCACAGAGACAGCAGACCTGAACAAGGAGGAGTAAATGCCCCCCCAGACTGATAGCTGGGAGTCCAGTATTGGACTGTCCCAGAACCCCTGAACATAGGTCTTAGCTACAAGGCCTGGGCAGTCTAAGGGACCTCTGACAGTGGAACCTTGATATATCACTGGTGCACAAAAGGTTTTGGAAGCAAATTAACCATGGAGGGATAACCCCTTAACCTGTAGGCAGGAGGGAGGGCCTAATACTTACTCTAAATGACTTGACAGATTTAGATGACCCCTCATGGATGGCATCACCCTACATGAGGAGGGGGGGCAAATGGGAGGAGAGGCTTGTCCAGGGGCATAAAAGGATGGGAGAGAGGGAGGAAGGAAGAGGTAACTGAAATCAAGATGTAAATTAAGAAATATAAATAAAAAACATAAACAGATGAATTCCTCATATTCAAGCAATAGAGTTTATGATATCATGTTACATAAGGAATAGATTAATACAGAGTTCTTCTTTGCATTTTTGTATTATTATTTTTTTCATACCAAAAGACAGTAGAGAGATTGAACATGGTGTGATTTGCTGGGCTCTGCATATGTTTTTACCAGTGAATCAGGCAGAAAGGGGGAAGTGTGAGGTCCAGGGCTGTGTGGTGCAAGCAGCTGGTGAGACCCTCACTGGAGGTTTTTGTTGGAGGCTGAAGCACTGTGGGAGGAACATCATAACTCTGCTGACAGTAATAATCTGCCAGGTCTTCAGCCTGTACACTGCTGATGGTGAGAGTGAAATCTGTCCCAGATCCACTGCCTACAAAGCGATCAGGGACCCCAGTTTTTCGAGGGGATGCCCAATAGATCAGCAGTTTAGGAGTCTGTTTTGGTTTCTGCTGGTACCAGTTCAAATAGTTCTTTTTACTGTTACTGTTGAAAAGACTCTCACTGGACCTGCAGCTGATGGTGACCTTCTCTCCTGCTGACACAGACAGGAAGGATGGAGACGATGTGTCCTCACGATATCTGCACGGGCAACTGCAATAAGGAAAACCACAATAATCATGTATTATTAAAAAAATTTAATGCAGATCAGATTTTTCATTTTAAGTTTTTGTAGTGCCATATTGTCAGAGTAGTGTTGCATAAAAATATTACACTCTGGCACAAATTATGAATTTCTTTTATACAAAGTAGTAACCAAAAATTTTAAATTTTGAAAGTTCTCAGCAGACACCCAGAGCAGCAGGGACATGGGAACCTGGGTCTGTGACTCCATCTTGCTCCCCTGCCTGTCTGAAGCTGCTCAGCTCTCACTATCAAGGCCTTATTAATAAATCTGAGCAGCTGGGCTGGGTTTGCTGGGGGCATGCAAATAATGTGGCAAATATGAAAACAGATGCCTGTGGAGTTTGTGTGAGAGTGGCTGTTGTAAATCAACAGGCACATACACTACCACAAAGAGTATAAGATATCACTGAATGATACTGGCTTATTAGGTTCTCTAATAGATGCTTTGTTTAAAGTCCAAGACATATTTAAAAGAGGTGACATTGGCAGCTATAGTAAGAGAGCTATCTCATATTGACAGTACTGGGAAAATGATATGCTCTAAAATATTACAATTTGAAATTAGTTCTACCACTGCCCTACTATATTTTTAAGACAAAACAGATTGTAAATCAAAGTTTCTTTGTTTTGTCGTGGATGCCCCTGAGCCAGTGTGGATTCACAAGGGTCCATCGAAAGAAGACTCAGAAACACATCAGGATAAACTTAGCCTTTGGGGCTCCAGCCTCAATGACTGAAGTTCTTTCCTGTTGCTCAGGGCATTTTTCCCCAATATTTGAACTTTAGCCCGCTGATTACTATATATTCAGAAAAACTTGAATGGGGCTAGCTAAGTATCATTTGCTTAATGATTACTATCTACTTATAGGTGAATACATATAACATTATTCTCCTAGGTCTGTATTACCTCATTCAGGATGAAATTTTTAGTTCCATCTATTTGCCTGCAAATTACATGAAGTCATTTTTATTAACAGCTGAGTAATATTCCATTGAGTAAATGTTCCACAATGTCTCTATCCAATCTTCTGTTCGGGCAAATCAAGGTTGCTTCCTGTTTCTAGTAATTGAGAATAATCATGAACATGTTTGAACAGCTGTCCTTGTGATAAGATGGAGCATCCTTTGGGTATACGTACGAGAGTACTATAGCTGAGTCTGGAAGTAGATTAATTCTCAACACTCTGAGGAACTGCCATATTGACTTCCAAAATGGATGTCCTGTTCAGTTTTTAGCCAAGTATGTCCCATGAAAATCCCACAAAATCCATGCATTGCTACCAGCAAAGGAGGAGTGTTCCCCTTGCTGAATATCTTAGTAGAGTGAGCTGTTGTGTGTGTTGTTTGCTTTGGACATTCCGACACGCATAACATAGGATTTCATTTGCATTTCCCTGATAGATAAGGATATTAAACACTTAAGTTTTCCTCAGCTAATTCAGTTTTCTTTTAAGAATTTTCTGTGTAGATCTCTGACTCTGTTTTATTTGGATAACTTAGTCATTTGATACCTACTTTTTTTTACTTCCTTATATATTGTACGTACACTGTTTTCAGATATTCATCATTGTGTTTTGCAGGCTGCTTCAAAAAACATGAATTTTATGATTACTGGATTCTTACAAATATAAAAGATATTTACATCCCTTAGATCTTTTTGCATATTGTTCTCTGAGTCTCCCTTGCAAGTATGAGATAATAGCTCAGGTGAAACCTTGCTTTAATTGGTCTGGAATCCTTAGTTCAGCTTCTCAAATGAGGTTCCTGACTCAGCTTCTGGGGCTACTGATGCTCTGGATCCGTGGCAAGGACAGAAGATAGAGATAGGGTGAACAGGGATGCGTGATGATCGGTGCGATGCTGCCGCCCCTCATGTGAGTCAGTTCACTACAACTACTACAAATGCAGGGCCTGTGGTCTTGAGAGAGTTTGACAAGAGAAAGAGAAGGGGAGTCGAGGAAACCACGTGAGACGAGATAGATTGAGTCAGGGTGAGAGGAGGGGAACATAAAATAGGGAGCCATTATGGGTTTGAAGAGAAAACTGAGTGTAGCATGTATGTTTCCGCCAGCCCGCCAGCCCGCCAGTCTGGGCCCACAGCCGCGCCAGCCCCAAATAACACTCAGAGACTCTGTATTTGATACAATCCTGTTGGCCAATTACCATTACTGTTTATGGGCTAGCTCTGCCTTAATTATTAACCCATTTCTACTTATCTAAGTATTTCCACGTGGTCGTCTTATCTGGGAGCCGAGGCTGGCATCTTCCTTCCTCCCTGGGCTACATCTCGACTCCTCCTACCCACTTCCTCTTTCCTCCTTGTCTCCTAGCCCCGCCTATCTTGCTATCTCATTGGCCACAGAGCTTTATTAACCAGTATGAGAAACATGTATACAGAATAACATCTCCCATCAACTGAACATAAAGAAAGGTCTAGAGAACTACAAGACTGACTCCAACTAATAATTTGAGCAACCATGGAAAGGCTACTATAAATGCCCTTCCTTGATAGTGAGATCAACTAAATTATCCACCATCATGGAGTCCTCAACTAGTGCCAGCTGGAAACAGAAGCAAACACTCATAACCAAACCCTGAGTCGAACTAGAATCCAGATACTTAGAGAGGGGACAAGACCAGGTTCCAGAAACACTGAAAGACAGTTGACCTGAACAAGGAGGAGCTTGCACCCCCAGACTGTTGGCTAGGAACCCAGCATAGAACTGACTTAGACCCCCTGAATATGGGTCTCAGCTAGAAGGACTGAGCAGTCTGGTGGACCCCAGACAGTAGAAACAGGATCTATTCCTGGTACACAAAAGGACCTTATGAACACCCCCCCCCTCATGGAAGGATACCCCCTTATCCTAGAGACAGGAGAGAAGTCCTAGTTCCTACTTCAAATGACTTGACAGATTTACATGACCCAATCTGGCTAGCATAGCCCTACAAGTGGAATGGGGGTGGGGGAATTTGAGGGGAGGGTGGCCACATGTTACAGGGGAAAGACAGTAAGAAGGAGGGAGGGAAAAAAGAAGAGGAAACTGGTATGTACATGTAATATTTTAAAATTATATTATTAATAAAAAAGAAGGAAAAATGCTGCTTATTTTATTATATATAATTATATATATATACATATATATATATATACATATATAAAATGCTTTGACTTCAAAATTTAAGCCTAAGGACAAGTCACTGGCGAAAAAATTTCTAATTTCATTTCCACAGAAAATGAAAAGCTTGGGTTCCTTCCAGACTAATGTGGTTTGATCGAGCAAGACCCCCTGAAACAATGTCAATGGGAAAATGCAGCCTTGCCTACCACTACAGCCAGGATTTCTGCATCTTCTTAGGATTGCCCCATGACAGCGCCCCCTACCAGCAGGTAGCAGTTTGGAAGGAATTACGCCCAAATTCCCATATTTGTTTATAAATGTTTGTTTTCATTAAAAAAAAAGGCATGTATAATTATGTCCAGCATAAAATAAATGTTTAAAAAAATGAAAAAAAAATAGTGTTGACAATGGCCCAGTGCTCTTAGAAACAGATCTGTGTGACTCCAATGTGAACCCTGTCTCTGAAATAACTAGACTGTTCCCTATGGTTCTTGTTTGTTTATTTTTAACATTTAATGATTCTTTTTTTATTTCACATCATATATCATCTTCCCATTCCTTTCCCTTCATATCCATCCTTTCCCCTTACAACCTTCCCCACAAAATAAAACAAAATATAAAAGAAAAACAAAACAAACAAACAAAAAATTTTTGGCACAGAAGCTCTATTGTGACACAATGAGACACACAATACACCCTTGAGTCCATACATCATTACCTGTAAGTGTTGATAGCAAGGAGACATTGGTCTGTTTCAAGGCCTCTGGCTTCTGCTACCCCATCAATGCGAAACCCTCACTGGGACTCCTCTTGAATATCGTGTAGTTCACATGTGTCACTGTAGCTTTGGATCTTCAGGTCTGTCCTTTTCACATGCTCATAGATGAGGTGGACTCTGCAGTGGACTAAATCATTTCTCTGGTTCTGGGCCTTGGTGATAGCTGGGTTGGTCAGCCAGCTTACTGTCCTTGTCACCACCTGAGTGAGGTCTCCAGGACTTCCCTGACTAGCTCATCCCATGCAGCAGGCAGCAAGAAGTGAGGCTGGTTCCCCTACTCTCACACTCCATACACCCTGGCCAGGCCCACTGTTTTGCACAGATGAGGTCCAGGGCCCACTCTATCAAGTGCTGCGGTTTGGGGGCCAGGGATATCTCTGCCACTCTCATGCTCCTTACACCAGCTCACCCATGGCACTCAGATGAAGGAGGAGAGCTTTCCCTTGCCCATGCAACTACATGGCAGACTTGGGGTGTAGGGTCATTTCACTGCTCTCAAGCCCCTAAGGCTTGCTCGCCTGTGCCCTCACCTACAGGGTCAGCTCTGCTGGACTGCCCAGCTGAAGGGCAGGGCCTGCTCTGCCAAGTGCTGTCTATGATGAGAGACAAAACAAGATCTTCCACTCTCATGACCTTAAAGACAGCTCCCCCATCTGCCATAGGCTGCCAGGGACAGGGGATGGAGGAGGGCATCTATCTCTCATGCACTCTGTCATGTGGTAGATGAGGGTGGGGGCCAGATCTCACATGCCTCTTTGCAGAGCTGGATTACCTACAACCCCACCAGCAGGATTAGCTCTTTTTTTTTTTGCTCAAGATGGGGGCTGGGCAAACATTCCTGTGGGCTGAAGACATTGAATGGGATGGTTGGTTCTTGCAACCCAGGATCCCCTTTCCTACCTGCAGGAGGTGGCGGGGGGGGCATAACTCTCCCACTGATGCCACCTCATGACAGAAAGATGATGGAGCCATTTCTCCTGCACCCTCACCTCACTACCACAGCCACAGACAGGGTCACTTCTACTGTGCTCCTCAGACAATGTGTACAGCTTGCTCTCCAGAGGGGCAGGATCATTTCTCCCTGGTGCTGAAGCCAGTGAGGGACAGTGACAACTCTGTGCAGCCCAACCTCGTTGTCGTCAGTGGTAACAGGAGCCACAAACATCAACAGAGATCAAGGTATGGCAGGGCCACAGTCCTAGACATGGCACTTTGCAGCAGAAGAGGCCCAGACAACCATTGACCCAGGTGACAGTGTAAGCCTCTTAGATTGGCATGGCTTTTGGGGGACATACTTCAAACACCTACATTATCACAGGAGGTGGCCCAGCCATCAGGATTCATCAGAGCCCTTGTGGTAACAGGCTCCTTAGACATCAACACAGTCCACCATGGCTGAATCAGTTCCATGGATGCTTAGCCCTTAGGACAAGTGGTTCAACTGCCCTATATTAACTGCCCTAGCCTATTCAAATATGCCTCTATCACACCAGCACATGAACCATTCTCTCTCTCTCTGTCTCTCTCTCTCTCTCTCTCTCTCTCTCTCTCTCTCTCTCTCACTGATACATGCACACACACACACACACACACACACACACACACACACACACACTTTCCCCACCATATACTTTCTCACTACATCTACCCTTGGGGAAAATATAAGCTAGTAACAGAGGGCCTTCCTAGTACAAAGACCCTCTGAGACTTACATGTTAGCAGGTGTTGTATTTTTACCCTAGTCTAATGATTCAGGCAGCTCAGCTCTTTGTCTCTGTGAACTTTAGCTTGCTATCTTGTGTTGTTTATTTTAAAACTCTTAGCAACTGATGTAACCTGAAGTTATTTTGAAACTTTTATTTTTAACAAAAGGTACGTGAGAGTCTCTTTTCATCATTAAGAGGATTGGAGCTTCCCAGGCTCCTGGACTCAGGTGCTTCTATTTTCATCATTAACCTGAGCAGCTGCTGAGGTGGAACTCATGAGCCTAAGCTGTGGAACATATCCTTGTGTTTATTGTTATTCATCAAAGTGCTGTATAGGCTATCATCATTGTTATCAAATTAGGCAGTAAAGCTTAGGGACGGGTTATCATCTCCACAATCCACAAATTAAAAAATGCCCAGTAGAATGGGATGGGAGAGATGAACACACTATATTACAGGCAGTGGAGATCGCCATACATCTGCTCACAACATGCTCAATTAGAGAGAAAGAAAACTACAGCTCTCTTCTTGTAGAGGCATAGCAGAAGCAATAGACATTCCAGGGCCTTTAGTCCTGTGGCCTTGCCTGAATGAGATTTACCCATCTGAGAGTTTCCTTCTGGTGGAACTTCAGTTGCCACTCACTGCTCCTCTGGCATGGTCATCAGCAATCCATCATTAGAGAGGAGGGATGTTAATCAGTCTCCACAAAATGGACATCAGATATGGAGACTTCAGAGGAAGATATGGACCTAGAAACAAAGGCAACACATACCACATTTTCTCTCCTTTCAGATTTTAAGTATGTAGAGTTCATATGTGTATATGTATTTGTGTGCATTTCTACATTAATGCATGGGTATATGTAGACAGAATTATCTGTCCCGCCTAGTCTGGCAGCTGTTTAGTCTTAAAGGAGCACAGAGAGGCTTATATTAATTACAAACTGTTTGGTTGATGTCTCAGGCTCCTTATTGTCTAGTTCTCTCTTAATTACTAACCCATTTCTATTAACCTGTATGTCTTCAGATGGTCTTGGCTTACCAGTGATGCCTAGGTCTCTTGATTCCTCTGTAGCTTCATGGCATCTCTGTGATTCATCTATTGCTTTTCTCTATCCCTGTTTGGATTTCTTTCATGGGTAAATCCTGCCTGTCCATTGCCTGAAAGGGTCTCATTCATCAACCAATAAGAGAAACATATTCAGAGCATGTCCTCCATCATCTCATCTTTTTTCTAAATAAAAAGGAAGATGTTAACTTTAACATAGTAAAATTATATGTAACAAAACAGTAATCAAGCAAGAACTATAATTAACAATATTTAGGCCACTAACATTTGGCACAATTTAAAGAAAATATTCTATCATTTATCCTATTTTTGTGAGTCTAAATTTTAATGTGTAGCATATCTTTTACCATAACTAAAGAAAACCATAACTATCTTTCTTAAACTTCCATCAAAGACCCCAGAAAGAAAATTTTATATAGACTATAGAATTGACAGACATCTTGCTGCCTGGACCGTCACCCAAAATTTCTTTGTAATGGTGGGCATCCCTCTTCAGTCTATAGGCCTGGAATGTCTATCAGAATTTTGGATGAAGCAGGAAACTTGACAAAACATTTCAGCAGTCACTTTCTTTGTAACATGCTTGTCCATTTTGTACAGCATGCTGTCTAGCAGTCCAGGAAAGACAGTATCCATGCCATGTTGAAGGCAAATTCCATAGAGAGTTTCTTCTATGCCCAACTTCCTCTCTGATGTAAATGATGCTACCAGGAGATGTGTCTCATTGCCATGAAAAAACAAACCATTTTAAATGCCATGTTTTGCTGGTCTTTGAAATGTCTTGAAGAGTACCTATTCACTTGAAATATACTCTGTATGTCTAGAAGCTGAACTAACTTAGGGTTAGACTATTATAAATGACTATCTAGAATCTGTTTTTTTATTATATATTATTTTTAAATGAGCCCTATAAACACAATGCCCAAACAATAGCAGAAGTATGCATATCACAAAATTGACTATAAATTTGTATCATTTGTATCAATAAACCCAAATCCATACCAATGCAAAGTATTCTTTGCTATATCATATTTCCTTTTTTCTTTCTTTTTTTCCAATCCTATTATCTTTTTTTTTGATGTCTGATTCTATTAGACGTTTTTATTAATAATATAATTAAAAATTTTACATTTTGATATCAGTTTCCTCTCTCTTCCTCCCTCCCTTCCTCACCCCCTCCTTCGCTCTCTCTTACCCTTTTTCCCCTATGACATGCACCCTGGCCACCCTCCCCTCCTATCCCCCACCCCCCCATAACCTGGATAGCATAGCCACTTGTAGGGCTATGCTATCCAGGTTGGGTCATGTAAATCTGTCAAGTCATTTGAAGTAGGGACTAGGAGTTCTCTCCTGTCTCTAGGCTAAGGGGGTATCCCTCCATGGGGGATGTGTCCGCAAGGTCCTTTTGTGCACCAGGAATAGATCCTATTTCGATTGTTTGAGGTCCCCCAGACTGCTCCGACCTTCTAGCTGAGACCCATGTTCAGGGGTCCTGAGTCAGTCCCATGCTGGATTCTCAGCTACCAGTCTGAGGGGGCATTAGCTCCTCCTTGTTCAGGTCAGCTGTATTTCTCTGTTTCTGCAAGCTGGTCTTGTCCTCTCTCTCTTAATCTGTATTCTAGTTTGACTCAGTGTTTAGTTATGGGTGTTTGCATCTGTTTCCAACAGGTACTAGAAGAGAGATCCATGAAGGTGGATAATGTAGTTGATGATCTCACTTTCAGGGAAGGGCATTTATGGTAGCCTTTTCATGGTTGCTTGAATTGATAGTTGGAGTCAGTGTTGTAGGTCTCTAGACCTTTCTTTAGGTTCAGTTTTCTCTTAAAACCAATAATGGCTCCCTCTTTTATGTTCCCCCCTCTCTCTTAATCTGACTCAATTTATCTAGTTGCACAAGCTTTCCTCTCCTCCCTTCTCTTTCTCCTAGTTCTCCCTCCTTTCACTGCCTCCCAACTTCCCATGTGCTCTGGGGGACTTGTCCCTTCCCCCTTTTTGAGGGACCATGTATGAATCTCTTAGAATACACCTTGTATCCAAGTTCATATGGTGGTGTGTATTATAGGCTGGTGATCCTTTGCTATAGGTCTAAAATCCTTGTATGAGCGAGTAAATACCCTGTTTCTCTTTTTTTTTTTTTTTTGGCTGGGTTACCACATTCAGGATGGTTTCTTCAAGTCCCATGCACTAGCCTGCAAATTTCAAGATTCCATTATTTTTTTCTGCAGAGTAGTATTCCATTGTGTAGATGTGCCACATCTTCTCTATCCATTCTTCAGTTGAGGGGAATCTAGGTTGCTTCCATGTTCTTGCTATTACAAATAATGCTGCTATGAACATAGTTGAGCATATGTCTTTGTTGCATGAATGTGGGTCATTTGGGTATATACCTAAGAGAGGAATTGCTGGGTCCTGTGGTAAGTTAATTCCCATTTTCCTGAGGAACCGCCATAATGATCTCCAAAATGGCTGTATGAGTTTGCACGCCCACCGGCAGTGAAGGAGTGCCCCCCTTTCTCCACATCCTCTCCAGAATAACTTGTCATTGGTGTTTTTAACTTTACCCAATCTGGCAGGAGTAATATGGTATCTCAAAGTTGTTTTCATTTGCATTTCCCTGATAGCTAAGGATTTAGCTTTCAGGCGTTTCTTAAGTGTCTTTCAGCCTCTTTGAATTCCTCTATTGAGAATTCTTTCTTCAGTTCTGTACCCCATTTTTAATAGGGTTATTTGGTGTTTTGTTGACTAGTTTCTTGAGTTCTTTGTATATTTTGGAGATCAGCCCTTTGTCAGATGTAGGATTGGTAAAAAATTGTTTCCCAGTCTGTGGGCTGTGGTTTGGTCTTGCCACTGTGTCTTTTGCCTTACAGAAGCTTCTAAGTTTGAGGAGGTACCACTTATTAATTGTTGATGTCAGTGTCTGTGCTAATGGAGTTATGTTCAGGAAGTGGTCTCCTATACCAATTTGTTCAAAGGTACCTCCTACTTTCCCTTCTAAGATGTTCATTGTGGCTGGATTTATGTTGAGGTCTTTGATCCATTTGGACTTGAGTTTTGTGCATGGCCATAGACATGGGTCTATCTGCAGTCTTCTACACACCATCATCCAATTGTGTCAGGACCATTTGTTGAAGATGCTTTCCTCCCCCCATTGTATTTTTTTTAGCAGTTTTGTCGAAAATCAGGTGTTTGTAGGTATGTGGATTAATATAGGGATTTTCAGTTTGATTCCATTGGTCTACCTGTATATTTTTGTGCCATTACCAGGCTGTTTTCAGAACTATAGCTTTGTAGTAGAACTTAAAGTCAGGGATGGTGAGGCCTCCTGAAGTTTTTTTATTGTACAGGGTTGTTTTGGCTATCCTGAGTCTTTTGTTTTTCCATACAAAGTTGATTATTATCCTTTCAAGGTCAGTGAAGAATTCTGCTGGGATTTTAATAGGGATTACATGAATCTGTAGATTGCTTTTGGCAATATTGACATTTTTACTATATTTAATCTTCCAATCTTCCAATGGGAGATTTTCCATTTCCTGGTGTCGTCTTTAATTTCTTTCTTTGAAGTGACAAAGTTCCTATTGTATAGGTCTTTCACATGTTTGGTAAGGGTTACCCTGAGATACTTTATGTTGTTCGTGGCTCTTGTAAAGGGTGATCTTTCTCTGATTTCTTTCTCAGCCTCTTTGTCATCTGAATAAAGTAGGGCTACTGATTTTTTTTGAGTTTTTCTTGTATCCTGCTATTTTGCTGAAGGTGTTTATCAGCTATAGGAGTTCCCTGGTAGAGTTTATTGGGTCAGTTATGTAAACTATCATATCATCTGCAAATAGAGACAGTTTGATTTCTTTCTTTCCAATTTGGATTCCCCTGATCTCCTTTTCTTGTCTTATAGCTTTAGCTAGAACTTCAAGTAAAATCATGAAGATATATGGAGAGAGAGGACAGCCTTGTCTTCTCTCCATTCAGTTTGATGTTGGCTGTTGGTTTACTGTATATTGCTTTTATTATGTTTATGTATGTTCCTGTTATCCCTGAAATCTGACCTGAAATTTTGACCTGAAATTTGTCTGGATTTCCTCTGGTCCGATGTTATGTGCCCCTTTTCATTTCTGATTTTGTTAATTTGCATGTTCTGTCCCTGCTTTTTCGTTAGTTTGGATAAAGTTTTGTCTATCTTGTTGATTTTCTCGAAATACCAACTCTTTGTTGCTTTTACTTTTTGTATTATTTTCCTGGTTTCTATTTTATTGATTTCAGCCCTCAAATTGATTATTTCCTGGCATCTACTCCTCCAGGGTGAGTTTGCTTCTTTTTGTTCTAAGGCTTTCAGTTGCGCTCTTAATTCTCTAATGTGGCTATCCTCTGTTTTCTTCCTATGTGCACTCAGTGCAATGAACTTCCCTCGTTACACTACTTTCAATGTGTCCCATAAGTTCGAATATGCCGTGTCCTCATTCTCATTGAATTTTAGGAAGTCCTTAATTTCTTTCTTTAATTCGTCTTAGACCCCGGTGTGGTGCAATTGCACATTGTTCCGTTTCCATGAGTTTGTAGGGTTTCTGTGATTTGTGTTGTTGTTGAATTCCAAACTTAAAGGGAGGTAGTCTGATAAGATACAGGGGACTATTCCAATTCTTTTGTATCTGTTGAGGTTTGTTACGCCACCTGGTATGTGGTCGATTTTAGAGAAAGTTCCATGCGGAGCAGAGAAGAAAGTATATTCTTTTGTGTTTGGGTGGAATGTTCTATAGATGTCTGTTAAACCCAGTTGAGACAAAACTTCTGTTAGATCTTTTGTTTCTTTGTTGAGTTTCTGATTGGTGGTCCTGTCTAGTGGTGAGAGTGGTGTGTTGAAGTCTCCCACTATGAGTGTGTGAAGTTTTATGTGAGCTTTGAGTTTTAGTAACCTTTCTTTTACGAATGTGGGTGCCTTTGTATTTGGGGCAAAAATGTTCAGAATCGAGACTTTTGTTGATGGATTTCTCCTGCGATGAATATGAAATGACTGTCTTCATCTCTTTTGATTAATTTTGGTTTGAAGTATAACTTGATAGAAATTAGTATAGACACACCTGCTTGCTTCTTGGGTCTATTTGACTGGAAGATCTTTTCCCAGCCATTTATCCTGAGATAATGTCTATCTTTGAAGCTTAGATGTGCTTCTTGTATGCAGCAGAAGGGATGAATTCTGTCTTTGTAGCCATTCTGTTAACATGTGTCATTTTATAGGCCAGTTAAGACCATTAATGTTGAGGGAGAGTAAGGACCATTGATTGTTAATGCTTGTTTGTTTTAGATTTTCTTTTGGCAGTGGTATTGTGAATATATTTGTCCTGCTTTACCCTTGGTTTCTGGTAAGTGAGATTATCTGTTCCCTACATCTTTGTGAGCATAGTTAACTTCCTTGGATTGGAGTTTTCCTTCCAAAACTTTCTGTATGGCTGGATTTGTAGATAAGTATTGTGAAAATCTGACTTTGTCATTAAATATCTTGTTTTTTCCAGTGATTGCGAGTTTTTCTGGGTATAGTAGCCTAGGCTGGCATCCGTGGACTCTTAGTACTTGTAAAACATCTATATAGGACCTTCTGGCCTTGAGGGTTTCCATGGAGAAATCAGGCGTAATTTTGATGGGTCTGCCTTTATATGTTACCTGTGCTTTTTTCCTTTGCTGCTCTTAATATACTTTCTTTATTCCCTATGATAGGTGCTTTGATTATTATATGTCAAGGGGTCTTTTGTCTTTGGTCCAGTCTATTTGGTGTTCGGTATGCTTCTTTTACTTTCATGGGCATGTCCTTCTTCAGATTGGGAAAGATTTCCTTGATGATTTTGTACAATATGTTTTCGGCCCCTTTGAGCTGGGCTTCCTCCCCTTCCTCTATGCCTACTATTCTTAGGTTTGGACTTTTCACAGTGTCCCACAATTTCCTGGATGTTTTGTGTTAAGGATTTGTTGGATTTACGATTTTCTTTGGTAGATGAATCTATTTCCTCTAGTTTATCTTCAGCACTTGAGATTCTCTCTTCCATCTCTTGAATTCTGTTGGCTATGCTTGCGTCTGTAGTTTCTGATTGTTTGCCCAGTTTTTCTCTTTCCAGCATTCCTTCAGTTTGTGTTTTCTTTATTGTCTCCATTTCCTTTTTCAAGTCTTAAACCATTTCCTTCACCTCTTTGATTGTTTTTTCTTGGCTTTCTGTACTTTAAGAAATTTATTCATTTCTTCTAATTTTTTGTTTGTTTTGTCTACCATTTCTTTAAGGGATTTTCTCACATCCAGACTCTCCATATATTTTTCATCTTTACATGGTCTTTTTAAAATACTCTATTTCTTTCTTTTTATTTTTTGTTTGATGTTTGTTTGTTTTAGAGACAGGTCTCTCTGTGTGTCGTTGGCTGTCCTGGAACTCACTCTGTAGACCACACTGGCTTTGAACAAACAGAGTCCCACCTGCCCCTGCCTCCCGAGTGTTAGGATTAAACCCATATGCCAGCACACCCAGCTACTCTATTTCATTTTTAAGGAATTTGTCCATTTTCTTTTCTCTCTGAAGCTTAAATAACTTTTGTAACACACTGTAAAATATTGAGAGGTTTTTCTTCATTTGAATCAGTCTTTACTGTATGTCTCCATCTTTTTGACCACATAGGTCTTTGATCTCCTAAAATGCAGGGCAAGTATAAAGTGGCAGCTATCTCTGCCCCATACCTTAGCTTGCTGAGCATCTAGCTTTGTGTTGGAGGTACTGGTGGGAGCCATGTTTATTGCCACTGATCTCTGGAGTTTCCAGGGCCTTGTCACCACCAGCAAGCATGTTACCGGCTGCTCCTAAACACCATTTAATTGTTTTGTAGGAGGACCTCTAAAGAGCCTTGTGATTTTTGCCCCGAACACTGAGTCAGGGAGCCTCTCTTAAAAGTACCATGCCTTTGTTTGCCTCTAGCAGCAAACAGAGCACATGAGAAAATGCTGCTACCTAGAAGTTGTGCTAGATTCTGTTCTTTTGTATTTAAAATCCGTTTTGAAGATTTGTCAGGTTTTATATGAAAATTTTGGTCAAATTTTTGGGTGCCACATCTGGTTTCTGTCCCATCTGGTTCTTTAGTCCCAAATAAGCACACAGTGACTTATATTAATTATAAACTGTTTGGATGATGACTCAGGCTTCTTATTGGATAACTATCTCTTAATTGTTAAATCATTTACATTAACCTGGGCATCTTCATGTGATCTTGGCTTACCTGCAATATCTGGGCCTCTTGCTTCCTTGGCAGCTACATGGGATCTCCTTGACATCACCTACTATGTTTCTGTATCTCTGGATTTCCCACTGCCTAAATTCTGCATGTTCATTGGCCAAATCATCTTTATTCATCAACCAATAAATGAATCATATATTCACATTATGCAGGTTATCTCCCATCCTCTGTATGTATGTTGGTATGTGTGCATTTGTGTGTGTGTCTATGTGTGTGTGTGTGTGTGTGTGTGTGTGTGCATATGTGTGTATATGTATGTGTTGTGTGGGTCATTGAATGTATATGTATGTATGTGTTGTGTGGGTGTGTCTGTATAACAGAAACAGAGAGATAACAGTAGCAGAGACACTAGGGAAAATAGCAAGAGAGAGAAAGAGAAACGGGGAAATGTGGTCAAAATACATGATATACTGTAAAATCATGCCTTATAAGAAAATTGTGTAAAATGAATTTATATCAGTAAAAGATTTTAAGGAGCAGCAAGATGGATCAGATGACTAAAACACTTGCCACCAAGCCTGAAGGCACTGAGCTTGTGCCTCAGAACCCAAATAATAAAGAGAAAATCAAAAGGAAGAGGCAAAAGACGTTCTTGCCATGATACAAAGAACAAACAAGAAGTGTAATTACCTTCTCAATGCCCAAAACAAGTAACCACAGCCTAAACCAAATATGCTGTTGTTAAGGTAAAAAGACAATCATTATTACTTCTTAGGTAAATACCCTGGTGTCAAGGCAAAACACACAATAGCCACACCACAGATAAAACATTCTATAGTTTGATGAAACATTCTGTAGTTTGAACTTAGAGGAACAATAACACGCTCAAACTCTCTGACCTTATGTCAAGATGGAAGAGATCCACTTCTATGGTCCCTGGCAATTGCCCCTTTTTAAATTTAATTATTAACACCTGTGCTTCTGCCACAGGACAGATGGCTGTGTCTGTGTTAGGTTTTCTTCTACCTTTCATCCTTACCTATCGTTGGTACACACATTCTGTCATGCATGTCCTGTCTTGGGCTGACTAAAGGCAAAAAGATCTTACTCCTCTTTGACTACCACTCTGTTTTAACAGGTTAAATGAGAGTGCATAGCTTAATGCCATGCACCTCTGTGCCAACTTTCCATCAAGAGTTCACAAAAACCTCATAATTATAGGCAAGGGTAAAATGCAAAGAGTGGAGCTCCTGTGTCAATAGCAATAATAGAAGTAACAGAAATGTCTGGACTCCTGGTTAGTGGTCATTGAAACTATGTATAAGAAGAAAATTATAAACACAGCATTATGTATAAAGAATAAGAAAGAGAAACATAAAGAAATAAATAAAATATAATGGCAAGGAGTCAATATTCATACCTGTAATCAAGAACTGGGTGCACAAAAGCAGGAGCATCATGAGATTGAGGCCTGCCTGGGGTACATAGTAAGTTCTAGGACAGTCTAATTTGGGCATTGAGACATAGTCACTCAAATATGTGCATCATTAATCAACTGGTTATAAAGTAGTTCATGGCATTTGATAACTGAAATTAATTATCTATGAACAAATTAGCATTAAGCCAAGAAAGTTACTGAAAAATTATATTTGCTTTTAAGCAATATGCACTTCCCTCTTAATTTTCAATAAATGTATAATTTTACACATTTAATTTTTAGGTATAAAATGTTAACTTATTTCAAATAAACATATTCAAATGTCCTCTGTTAACTCTAACACACCATCATAAAAGAGAGATGGTGTGTATGTTGAAAAAATTCCCAATCTCACTGTCAGGAACATGATTGATGTGGAACACATTGACAAGGTGTCATGTGTTCTACAATTTTGCTAAATATTTTAATTTGCTTTCTGACAGCTGCATTGAGGTCAGGTTTTGCTTTAATGACAGTTACTGCTGCTCATTCAGATTGGACACATGGGGACTGGTGTCTTACAAATCTAAAGGGCCACAGTTAACCGTGTGCTTCTCACAGTATGTATGGGAAGAATGTTGGGACTAAAATTATTTTTTAAAAACCTGTGTTACATTATATATAATATAAAAAGCCATACAGTATTTGGTTATTTATAAAGTTTCCACAACGTGTTCTGATGCATTAGATTATGTAGGCTGTGGTTAAAGATGGAGTATAGAACTGTTGGCTGAAAACAACACTAATTTATGTGCTCCCAGCTTTGCAATCAGGGATTCTGTAGTTGAAGGCCATGATCTCATGGGACACAAAACCCTCTTTGATGGACCCCACTGTGATGGAGGCTCTGGAAATGTTAATCTTAGATTTCTACTAACATGAAACAGTACAAAGCCTAACTCTTTTTTTTTTGTTCTGTCACATAAAATCTTTTTTTCTTTGGATGAGAGTCTGTGGCTAACCAATATCCATGACAAGAATCACACATATAGGAAGATTTTCATAAACTCAGATAATACAATATAATGTTATTCTTTGTTAAAATAGGACATGGTTCCTGAGTATGAGGGAGTGCATTCAAGATACATACAAGAGTGACAGCCATGAAGAAAATCTGCCCTGCTCAAGGAGCCCAGAGTCATGCAAACAGCTTCTCTCAGGAGATTCTTGTAGATCCTCTGAGTCTGTTTGAGACGATAAGGTTGGAGAAGCAGCCTGTTATAGCTGAGAGTTCTCAGCTATAACAATTTCAAAATGTATTTAAGATAAGGTCATTTGTAACCCACCAGCTGCAACAGCCATGGGTGACATACTGGTAGATAATAGAGATGATGAGAGCATCATATTTTTTAATTTTTATATTTTGCTTATGGGTTTGGGTTTTGGATGCAGATCTATGCAGGACACATGCCTGATGCCTATAGTAGAAACAAGAGAGAGAGTCATATCCTCTGCAACTGGAGTCAAGGATCATTGTGAACCAGCATGTGGATACTGGGAATTTACATAGGTCCTCTGGAAGATCAGACACTGAGTTCTATTAAACAATGAGGTGACACAAATCCCTCCTGAGTAAATAGACATGATGGACAATAAGGAAAATTCCTGAATAAAAAAGACCTGTGCACTGCTGAAGGCTCTGACTGAGGGAAAGGAGGGCAGAGGAAAGAGGAGGATGTTTAAATGGCTTCTAAAAGCTCCTTGTGCCTTGTAAACACTGTTCTCCTTAGAACCTGAGATGCAAAGCAAATTGCTTACACATGAAACTGACTTCATTTAAAACCAGAAGTTTGTACTTTATCTTGTACTTCTCTCTTCTTTGATAAGAGACTAGGAGTGAGGGGATATCATGATTATGAAAAATCCAAGTGTCCTCTCCCTCATGACTGGAAAGCCTAATTCCATTTCAGGAAGAGTATAATTAGTAAAGATATAACTTTCTGATTCATGGGGTTGTGTTCATGACTCTCTTTGTTGCTACACTAGAACACCTACAAAAGAAAATTGAGGAATCTTTGTCCCTCACTTGGGAACATAGATTTCTTGGGAACACAGATCAAGCAGACAGCTATTATAATGTGTGAGACAAAGGGAAAGGAGCTTGAAGCATCTGCTAATATCACAACCTAAGATGCAAAGTGAACAATACTAGAGCTCAGCTCCCCTTTTCCAAAAGGGAGAATTTAGGTACACATAAATTCAGAGAAAAAAGAGGCTGGGATAGAAAGACAAAGGACAAACACCATGTAGCTCCCAGGAAATCAGGAGATCTGAACATTCTCCGGTAAGACAAAGTCACTGGTGATAGACAGCTTAATAGAACTGGGATGATAATTAAGAGAGAGAAAGGTGGTAAGAAGCCTAAGCCTTTGGCTAAAAATTTCAAATCATATTAAGTATCAGAATGGTTATGGTTATTTCATTTAGCACTTGTGGGACTCAGTGGGAGGGAGGGAAAACTGGGCAGTGGAACTGAGATAGATGGAAATAATCTCTTTATACAAATCTCTGAGACTTAATATAGAAACTGATTCATGAGCACTGCAAGCTGCCTTTAAAGATGATTTGAACAATCTGTACTGTGGTTGATGTCTCAATATGCAAATCAGATCAGAAGCGCTTGACTTGGTGCTCACAGGACACCTGCTCTTGTGTCACCCTATGGCAGTTAGAATTAGCAAAGAATCCCCCAGAGTATTCTAAGTGGTGTATCGCAGTTGATTTTTGTCTGGCCCTGTAGAATCATCACTTTCTGTTACTATGAGTTGTCATGTGTGGAGTGCACTGTCCCTGCTCTGCTATGAAGGATATGAGTTGCAGTAGCACTGTGATCCCTCACAATATAACTTTTAAGAAAGTTATGTTATATTTATTCTACGTGTATATGTGCTTTGTCTGAATGTACCATATTTGTGCCTTTGCCCTTGGATTCCAAAAGAGGGCAAAGGGATCCTTGGAACTATTATGGTAGATGACTATGCAAAACCAGGAATGGCCCTTACCCACTGCTAGTTTAATTAATTTTGTGTATCCTAACAATATATTTTACATAGGGATAGACATTTCTCAATAAGAGTAAATAATTAGATTAGATGAGTTGAGAAAGAACAAGGAGTCATGTCATGGTTAGGTGAGAAGTTGTCTCCTCTAAAATGCTTTAATCTAAATATCATCAGAAGCAGAAGAGGCTGTGAGCTGTGAGCATGGGGTGAAGATGTGTACATATGTGTATGTACCAACAATTCAAAGAATTTTATAGAGACCAGGAAAGGTATGTGGAAAGGGTCCAAGAAAGTCAGGGAAAGTCATAAGGAATGTCTCTGCCATTGGTCTTGGAATAAAAGGAACCCCATTTAGGATTTCTCAGCCTAACCATGATCTGCCCCTTCTAGCTTCTAGGCTGTGTTCTGTAAACACTGAAGGAACTCTTAGCAAGAACAGGAGAGAGCAATAACAATTTAAATGGATCTAACATCACAGATGCCTGCAACCATGGTTAAGGATACCAACATTTCAAGCTCCCAAGATAGACACTTCCTTTGATGTGGGTCAACAAAATGTTTAGATTGTTGTCTTATTCTAAGGGATAGTATGTTTTCCATCTCTCTTATAATTCACTATGTATATCCTTGTTTTACAGGTCTACCTATATTCTAATCATGAATCTGCTTGAGTGTCATTCCACTGTATTTATTTTTTCTTTTTGGTATTACAGTTTCTTTCTGCAGTGTGACTCAAAAGGCCCCTTTGTGTAATACTTGGCAGCAAAAATATAATATAAAAGGAAAAGTGCACAGCTTTAATCCCAGCACTCAGAAGGCAGAGGCAGGCATATCTCTGAGATTTTGAGGCCAGCCTGGTCTACAAAGTGAATTCCAGGCTCCAAAGCAATACAGAGAAAACCTTCCTTAAAAAATAAAAACAAAAATAAGGATTTATGAAAAACAAAAGAAAATACTGAAGAAATGTTCAACAGTAAAGAATTAAGTATGTACTCGCTCACATATTGATATTAGACATAGAGCCAAAGGTTAACAGCCTACAATCCTGAACAAATTTGAAACATGAGGGGAAGGAGGAGGGCAGTAGGAAAAAGAGGAGGGGAGAAGAAGAGGAGAGAGGAGAACATGAGGGATGAGGAAGATTGAGTCAGGGGATGAATAGAGGACAGCAAGAAAAGAGACGCCTTAATAGAGGGAGCCATTACAGGTTGAAAGAGAAATCCGCCACTAGGAAAATGTCCAGAGATCCACAAGGATGACCCCAACTAATCATCTAAGCAATAGTGGAGAGGATACCTTAAATGCCCTTCCCTGATAATTGTATTAATGAGTAACTTATATGCCATCCTAATCATGAATCTGCTTCAGTAGCTGTTGGAAGCAGAAGCAAACACCACCAGCTAAGCACTGAGCAGAATTCCTGGAATTAAGTTGTAGAGGGAGGGGTATTGAGCAAAGGGGTCAAGAACAGCCTGGGGAAACACACAGAAACAGCTGACCTCAGTAAGAGGAAGTTCATGGACCCCAGCAAGACAGCTGGGGAACCAGCAAGGGACCTAGGCCTGATGTCAGTTAGGAGGCTTGGGCAGTCTATGGAGCCTCCTACACAGGAGCCAGTATTTATTCCTAGTGCATAAATGGACTGTGAGAGCCCACATTAGATACATGAGGGAGAGCCAAGCCCCTGACCCAAATGATGTAACAGACTTTGATGATTCCCCCATGGAAGTCCTATCTCTCACTGGGCAGAGGATGTGAAGTGGGAAGGGTGTTGGGTGGGTGACAGAAGGAAGGAAGGGAGATGGAATAGAGATTGATATACAAAATAGGACAGTTTCTAAATAAAATTAAAAAAAAATGCTCTAGAAGCTAGAAAAAGCAAGACACACCTAAAGCCTCTAAACTGAAATTCGGTGTTCCAGCACCATCACTTCAGCCCATTTGTTAGACACCAGAACTCCATAATTATAAAAAGATAAGTCCCTAATGCCGAAACAGCAAAGTTTGTAGTAAATTGTTACAGCAGGAATAGAATTATACTACTGGGTTCTTTTCTGCATTTTCACATATATGTTTTTCAGGCTGAAAGACAGAAGAGACTTTGAACACATTATTTTTGCTAGGCTCTACACATGTTTTTATGAGTGTCTGGGCTCTCAGGCAGAAGGGAGAAGTGTGAGGTCAGGACTGTGTGTGGTGCAAGCAGCTGGTGAGACTCTCAGAGGAGGTTTTTGCTGGAGGCTGAAGCACTGTGGGAGGAGTATCATAATCCTGCATACAGTAATAATCTGCGCGGTCTTCAGCCTGGACACTGCTGAGAGTGAAATCCATCTCAGATCCACTCCCTGTGAAGCGATCTGGGACCCCGGCATCTCGAGTGGATCCCCAGTAGATCAGCAGTTTAGGAGACTGCCCTGGTTTCTGCTGGTACCAGACTAAGCGGTTCTTTTTCGTTTTGTTGCCAAACAGATTCTGGCTGGCCTTACATTTGATGGAAACACTCTCTCCTACTGACACAGACACTGAAGATGGAGACTGGGTCATCACGATATCCCCGCAGATACCTGTGATCATAAAAGGACAAGGAACATACACAGATACACAAACACATATGAAAGTCAATTTGTTACCTGATGTCCTTGTAATGTCATATGGGCAAGGCATTATTATGTAAGAAATATGCCCTGGCATACATGGTCAAATTCTTATATAAAAAAAGTGACTCTGAAAGGATTATAATATTATTTGATTTCTCACCAGACACCCAGAGCAGCAAGGACATGAGAACTTGGGTCTGTGACTCCATCTTGCCTGTCTGATGCCACTCACTTCTCACTGCAACAGCGTGGTTTATAAATTATCAACAGCTGGGCGGGACTGGAAGGGTCCATGCAAAGCAGTCAGCAAATATAAAGCAAATGCCTGGACAGTTTGTGTGAAATTGGCCGGTGTCAATCAAGAGCCCAAAATACCATCACTGAAAGATGTCAGCTTGAAGTTTTCCAGCACAAATGAAATAGGACCCAGTCCAATCGTCTGACCCTTGTAGTAACACACACATGTGGCTTTATACAGTGGATAAACATAGAGAAAAAAATTTTGTTAAGTCATTTAGAAAAATATTGGCTTACACATATAATGTATATACATATTTTACAGACATCTGTTTATGTTTTATTATAGATACCTCAAGATTGTGAAGTTAACATTTCTTATTTTTATTGAAAATATGAATTTTCTTCAACAATATTGTAATCATGGTTTTCCCATCTTCATCTCCTCCCATTCCCTCCATTCATTTCCACCTCATGCCTTCTTTCTCTTACTCTTTAGAAAAAGAGATGATAAATAAAAAGAAAAAACTAATATTTAAGAATTTGAAAACAAGACAAACACAAACACACATTCACAGATAAACACTATAAAATACAAAATTGAAAGCCATAATATATAAGTAAACATCAGTAATGTAATGAATGCCAAAATAAATCAAATTGAGCAAAATACAAAATTGATGTTTATAAGTAAACATCAGTAATAAATGTCATAACAAATCAAATCGAGCAAAAATTTAAAACAAGAGTTCATTTTGTGATGGCTCTCTATTGATGGGCATAGGGCCTGCTCTTCAGTGTGGTTTGCAACCACAATTAGATCCTATGGAAGACAATTAATTTTTACTTTGAAAGTGGTAGGCACTTGGTAATAATTTCTTCCTTAGCAGTTAGAGTTTATGTAAATTTTCCCTTCTCACCACTGGGCCCCATCTAGACCTGTGCTGGACCTGTGCATGCTTCACAGCCTGTTAGTTCCTACATGCATCAGTCTTGTTGTGTGTGGAAAAACGGTTTGCTTGATGTCATCCATCCCTCTGGCTCTCATGATCCTTGCCTATCTTATTCCAAGATTCCTGAGCCCTCAGGGAGGAGTTTGATGAAGACGTTTCATTTAGGACTGAATGTTCCAAGTTCGCTCATTCTCTGCACCACGTCAAATTTTCAGTCTCTGTATTAATTTGTTTCTAGTGTGGGAAGGAGGTTCTCTGATGGTGGATGAGCAGGACACTCAGCTATAGTAATACCGGAATGTTATTTTTAGTCATTTCATTGCTGCGTTCTGTTAGCAGAACAATAATATTTGGGTTTCCCCTAGGTCCATGACCGATCTAGTCACAGGTTTTTGGCCACCAGAACAGTGTCAGGCATGGAGTGGGCCTGAAATCCAACTAGGTAGGAGTTGGATACGACCATAACCATTCTAGATCACAGGATTTATAGCTGCATTAGTGGTCACCTTTGTCATCTGGAGGAATGTAGGTGATCTTTCAGGACCAGGGTAAAAGGTATAGTGAGGCACTAGCTCAATTTCTGCATGTTTAATGAGTTATATAAGAGAGGAAAAGAGGACTAAGGGAAGGAATACAGGAAGGGAAAGTTAATAGTAAGTACAATTTGAGGGATTATATGAAGCCTACTTCAGTGGATACATCCTAACATGTATATTTATATGAGAGAAATCTAAATAGAATCAGCAAATAACGAAGGAGACATAACCTCAACTAGATGTCTTTCACCACCAAGTGAAACCTCCAGTGTCAGGAATGGTTCACATCTAAATGAGTTATTGGAACGAGGGCCCCACGGCAACTCCAAACATCTCTATCATTTGTTCGCCACAATTAATTGTAAAGACTTTTGCTGAAGGGATTTGCTTCCTTTCATTAGAGGCAGTGGAAGAACAAAGCAGAGTGGTCTTTGCAAATTACACATACAAACACATGCACACACACACACACACACACTACACACACACACACACACACACACACACACACACACACACCTGTAACCTTGGGCTTCTTTGCCTTCATAGGTGTCAGGGCTGTATGTACACTGCTTTCCCCACAGATCTCAGAGATTCACCATTGACTTCTGCAGGCTGCTTCAGTTCTTCAGTTCTGCTTCTTTGCTTCTAATATAAAACATATTTACATCACTTGGCTCTTACCCACATTAAGATTTGCATATTGTTCTCTGAGCAGCTCTTGCAAGTATGAGATAAAAGCTCAGTTTTTCGAATGAGGGTCCCTACTCAGCTTCTGTGTCTCCTGAAGCTCTGGATCCCTGGCAAGGACAGAAGAGAGATATAAGGTGAACAGGGATGCATGATCATCTGTGGGATGCTGCTGTCCCTCATGTCAGTTGACTAAAACACCTAAAAATGCAGGGCCTATGGGATTTATAACTGTGATCTTGGAAGGGTGTGACCAAAATTGTCTGGGTACTGATGAAGATTGTTACAAGAATGGAGTGAGATGATGTGAGAAAATCCTAGAACACAGTTTACAAATTTTATTGCTTTTTTAAAATTGAAAATTTTTAGTTAGTTCGTAAGTCAGTAAATGTTATGACCTTATTGCATTTGACTTGAAATTCTTTCCCAGGCGAACTTCTTTCCTACTTAGAACCACTGGAGAAATTGAATTGATCCAAACTACACTTTCTCAGTCAGTCTTTGGAATGTCAGTCTCCATACCCTCAACTCTGTCAGAACCTCTTGTATAGTGATGAGAACAGACATTTACCTTCCTTTCTACATAAACATTCCAGTCTCCACAGCTCCTGATCTGTGACGATTCCATCTGGGCTCTCTGACTGATCAGAGGCAATGGACCAGGGACAAATATTAGCTGAGTGGTTCCTGAGTATGTGGGACTTTATTACTGCATTCAGTGTATTGGAAATCTTTATAAAGAGTAACTGTCATGAACAGAATCTACCCTGTTTAAGGAGGCCCAGAGTCCATATATGATACATCTTTCAAGGAGGCCTCTTGATGGGAGATGTTATTTTATAAATATGTTTCTCATACTGGTTAATAAATAAAGCACTGTTTGGCCAATGGGAAAGCAAGATAGGTGGGGCTAGGAGACAAGGAGAAAAGAGGAAGTAGTGAGGAGGAGTCAGCATGTAGAGCCTAGAGGAAGCAAGATGCCGGGCCGCCGTGCTCGGATAAGATGACCATGTGGAAATATTTAGATAAGTAGAAATGGGTTAATAATTAAGACAGAGCTAGCCCATAAACAATATTAGTAACTGGCCAACAACATTGTATCAAATATAGAGTCTCCATGTGTTATTGGGTCTCCTGTGTTGGTGGGGGAACTGGGCAGCCAGAGGGGAGGAACAAAGTGTGGGTCAAGCAGCCAGCAGGAAAACCCTGCTTTATCAGCCTCTAAGGAACATTTTATGAATCTGGGTTAAAATAACAAGTTGAAGAACTCAAAGCATCTATTCATAGCTGAGGGCTCTTTGACACATGTTACAGCTTGTACTTAACCCCTTCGTGACCCATGAGCTTCAACCGCCATGGATGGCATCTAGTAGGAAAATAAAGATGACACAAATGCCTTCTTCTATTTTTAATTTTTATTTTTATGACTTTTTGGCTGCATGCATGTCAATTCATGATGTGTTTGCCTGTGCCCTATAGAATCTAGAAGATGGAATCTGAGCCCCTAGAATTGGAATAAAATATTGTTGGGAGCTACTGCCTGAGGTACTAAGAATTGAACCTATATCTTCTGAAACAGTGGCCAGTGAGCTCTCTTACCGCATGAGAGTCTCTCTACTCCCACAAATGCCTTCTTAGTAAAATAAAGACATGTTGGAGATGGAGAATAATCCTGTGCACTACTGAAGGTCTTCTCAGTATGGGTGGGGCATTGGAAAGAAGGGGATGTGTAAATGGCTTCCAAAGACTCCTTGTTCCTTGCAAAGTCTGTTCATTGAAAACTGAAATGGAAAGAAAATTTCTTATATATAAAAATTACTTCACATAAAACTAATAGAGAAAATCATGAGTATAACTCAGTGTTTGCATTTAATATTGTTTTCCTCTCCCATTAGTTTAGGGCACTGTAAGGATATCATGGTGATGAAGAGGAAATTTTCCTCTCCATACAGACTGGAGGTTCAGACTTCATCTCAGGAAGAACTACATCAGTGATAACATCACCTCTGGGAACATGGGTATGTGTCCTTTTCTCTCCTTGTTTCTGTGATAAAACACCTACAAGAGCATGTTGAAGATCTTCGTCATTTGCTTGGGACCATAGATTGTTTGTTAACACAGTTCAAGCATAGAGCTATTGTAAAGTTGTTGAATAAGTGGAAGGAACTTGAAGCAACTGCTCACATCACATCTGCAAATAAGAAGCAGAGTGAGAAAGATGCTAAAGCTCAATCACAGAGTATGGAGACTGAGTCATCATGATGTCTCCACAGGCACCTGCAATTGGAAAGAGATGAATGCCATACATACATACATAGACACTTAGAGATTTCATGACCAGTTTACACACAATTTAAAATTTGAAACACATTGAGGAGAAAACCATCCCCCCCAATCCTAGAAATGTATGGTACTGGTATGAGGATTGATGAGCTGCTAAATAAATGGTCATTTGTTACTAAAGAATGGAGAAATCAATGAACCACACTCTATAAGAATTTTCAGAGAATTACACAGATAACATCTCACCACCAAGTCCATGGCCTGTGATGCTGCTGACAGACTGGGAATGAAAAGCAGTGAGATACAGTACTCCTGTTTCCACATGTCCCAAATGATATGACAGACTTTTAAGACGCCCCATGGAAGGCCTCACCCTCCCTTGGGAACAGAAAACGGATGGGATGGGGTATGGTGGGAGTGATAGGGGAAGATTGGAGGTGAAGGAACAGGCATGTAAAACAACCTTGTTTCAAATTTAAAAGGAAAATAAAGAAAAAGAAAATGAAAAAAAAAATAGATCTTGAAAACTAAAACAAGAGGAACAGTATCTTCCTGAGTTGCCAAAAGGAAAGTTTGGACTGCAGTGAAGTCTCACCAGTTAAGGGCTCTTGCTGTTCATAGAACCCAGGATCAATTTCTGGCATCCAACTGGCAGCTCACTATTTTTTGTATTGCCAGTTCAAGGGGAACCAATGTCCTCTTCTGTTTTGAGTAGGCACTGTATGCACAATGTACAAAACATACACAAATGAAGAGCATTCATGCACATAAAAATTAATAAATCTTAAAGCATTGAGATGGAATTATTGGTTGCCAAAATCTTAACATCTGGAAATTGAGATCTGTGTTTCCAGATTCTAGAACTACAAAAGGATGTACTTTTTAATAGAAGCCAGATTCTGTGGGAAATTGCTAATGACCAAATAGCAGTTTACACAGAGAACTTAACCACATTGTTCTTCATGCATCTTAAAAGCATTGTGCTTGTAAATAACCCACAGGGTCTCACAAGTTTACTCATCAATGTGCTAGACACACTGGTGATAAGCCAGATGAAGGAACCACCCATGGATGTGTGTGGTGCAGGCAGCTGGTGAAACTGAGAGAGGAGTTTATGTTGGAGAGTGAAGCACTCGGGAGGAGAGCAGTAATGCTGTTAAAAAGTAATAATATTCCAGGCCTTCAACATGGACCCTGATGGAGTTAGTGAACTCTGACCCAGATCCACAGCCAGTTAACTGATCAGGAACTCTGGATGCCCATGGGGACGCACAGGGCATCATTTATAGAGAAAGCTACCCTGGTTGCTGCTGGTGCCAGGCCAAAGGATCTCTGGATACAGCTGCTATCAAGACTCTGCCTGGAGTTACAGCTAATGGAAACCCTCTCTACTGCTGACATTGCCATTGTGAATGAAGACTGGGTCATCAGGATGTCCCCACAGGTGTAGTGAGGCATTCACCTTGTCCGCACTTGTGGCATAGACCACGTCCATTGGGGTGGAGACAAGGCCGGACGTTACCTGGGGGAACTAAGTCTGAGGAAGGGGCTCAGAGAGCTCTCTGGCTTGGAGCACAGAGACAGGAGTATATTCAGAGGCATCCGTGGGACCAGGAATGGGCTTGTGTTCATCTGTCTTTGTTGTGAGTTATTTCTCCCTGTATAAACATCTATTCTCCCTGTTTGTTTATCCTGATCCCTATTAAACATCAATACCCAGGTACCTATAATTGAGAAGAGTTCAATACCATATAAACACACACACTCAGATATATAATGACCCAACCCTATATTTGAAAACTATTTTTTCTAATGTAAGTGTGGAAGCATACACGTTTGTTTCTGGAGTTTTTCTTTCCAGATTGGTCCTGCAACTGATCAGCCCCAAATAAGCACAGAGACACTATATTCATTATTAAATGTTGACCAATGACTGGGATTTCTTATTGGCTAGCTCTGTCTTAATTAATAGCACATTTCTATTAAATCTATATATTTCCATGTGGTCTTGGCTTACCAAAAAACGCTCAGATCTGTTAATGCTTTTGCAGCTACATGACATCTCTTTGAGGTCTCTCTCTGTCTACCTTTCCCAGAATTCTTCTCATCTCCTAGTCCAAGCTTTCTTTCTCCCCTATTAGCCAAACTGTGTTTTATTCCTCAACAAGTAAGAGAAACACATATACAAAAGGACATCCTCCATCACACCTTTAATCACAGATATGGGAGTCACAGACAGGGAGATCTTTGTAAGTTTGAGGCCAGCTGATACACTTACTAAATTCAGGAATAGCTCAGTTTATCTGGATAGACTGTGTACCATGAAGAAAAAGAAGTCTTCTCTAATGTCCGTATATTATTTAGTTAATATAAGGAACAGTAATTATCTTCCGGTATATTCCATGACTGCATAATATTCTATATAAACATATCACTCTGAAACAATTATAATACTTTAAAATATGTCAACATACATACACCCAAAGTAGCAGGGACATGAGGACCTAGGTCTGTGATTTCATCTCATGCTGCACCTGCCTCTCAGACACAGCTCAGTGTCCTCAGAAAAGGACTGGTTTATAAAATCTGATCACATGGTCTGCCCTGTATGTGCCCATGCAAAGTAGTCAGCAATGGGGGAGAAAAATGAATAGGAGCATGTGAGAGTGACTGGTATCAATCAAGAGTCATACCATCAGATAGTGTAAGCATTCACTGGGAGGGAAGTCAAATAGAAGCTAAAGGTTCAACGTGGTCCTCCCAAACTACAAATATCTCGATGCTCTAATGACAGGCTTCAATTCACAACCAATGAAATGTTTGTTTCAGTTTTCAGACATGATAGCAGAACTACTTCAGTACAACAATCATCATGATATAATGAATATGTTGAGTAAATCAAAAACATCAAAAAAAAAGAGGGCTGGAAAGGAACTATAATGTGATTACTTGAAAAAGACAGAAGGAAAAAATGGAGGAATAGAGAGAATGAAGGAATAAGAGAAAAAGGAGAGAAACGGGAGTAGATGGGAGGAAAAGACAAAAGGGAATTTAAAAATGAGAAGAGAGCAGAAAAAGGGAGTGTATGAATTAAAGGGAAGGATAAAGAAGGCAAATCTGAAAGCAAGAGTGGAAAATTTTGGACGCAATATTTACCAAGCTGAATGGAAACTTCAGAGCATTGAATTCACTCATGTTCTAAGTCAATAGAAATCACTGCACACTCAGGAGCTGCGGTTACTAGGCTGGGCATCCACCAAGTAGGTAAGGACAGGCCAAGAGTTCCATGGAATTATATGGCATCCTCACTAAAATACAACATTAAAATGACTCTTAATGTCATTGTTAATGTAAGCCAAACACTGTTCCAAACATTAAAGAACAAAAAGAGTGGTATGATAAACAGAAAATGGAAGGCGACAGTGAAACATCAAAAACTCTTCAGTAAGTCATGTTGTAATCCAAAACTGAAGCCCAAAATTACTTTTTCCAGAAGTTTATATCTTAGAGCTAAGTGATACCACGGCCTTAAATATGCCAACAATGAAATATATGACATCACATCAAACAAAAATCAATTAAAAACAGATGTAGAGTTCGCTTAAGGTGTCTGGCAATACGAACCTGTGTTTCATCAATGGATTTTGCTGCAGCCTTGATTCTGAAACAAAACATGCACACTTTTAGTATGCTTGGCAACACATCATGGAACACTGCAATTGAGGCATTGAAGATTTCTCACTAGTGCATAATATATTATGCACTGCAGTCTTTTAACATGTAAAGTTTCTCCTTGGATAAGACTACAAATGTAGTCAAATACATTCATAGTCTCCTATATTCATAACCATATAAGCACCAATTTCATGTATCTCTGGGTTCTATAGTGTGAAAATGTTTAAATTTACATTGGGTGTTTGGGTTGCTGGCTTGACTTACATATAAACTGGCTAAATGGTTTATGTTGGGATTGGGAAATAATTTTCAGAAACACCCAAAGCTTACTGGGACAATTTTCCCTAAGGTATTCTTCTTAAGTGAGAATCTCAACATTCATAGTTATAAAATCACAGTATGGGAAATATGGTGAAGCTGTGCTACATAGTGTATAATCAGATATTCTGACAAGATCATTAATTTTATAAAAATAAGCAAGCATACCCATGTCACATTAATAAATATTAAAACTATAAAGTAACAAAATGGTTTAAAAAATCCTCATAAATTTTATTAGTTATTGTTTGTCTTCTATACCTACTTTGCCATAAAGGAATCACAAACCTAAAATTTATTTAAGATAAAGGAGCAGTCAGATGACAAAGATACTTACCAACAAGCCTAATGACAAACCTGAGCTTCATCCCCAGATCCCAAATAAAAATCAGACAATTTCAAGATTCTCTGACGTCTGAGGATATGACACGTCACATGTTCATAGAAATATGCACACGCATACAAACATCTGCAAGTAATTACCTTAAATATTATAAAAGTTAAAAGAACACATGGAAAGGAAAAGAAAACCAGATAAATGGGCACCAGTATAAGTAAGTAAGAAAGTACTACAAGATCTAGAAAAAGCATGAAAAACTTTCTCATAGAGCTTCCAAACCAAAATGAAGTTTGTCATTTTCATCACTTCAGACCACAGAGTCTTATGTTGGACTCTAGAAATCCAGAACTATATAATGATAAGTTCCGCGTATTCAAACAGCTGAGTTTGTGATAGTGTGTTACAGAAGTAGTAGAAGAATGATACCAAGTTCTCCTTTGCACTCATGTATAAGGATTTTTCATAAGAAAAGACATAAGAGAAGTAGAATCCATTATTTTCCTGGGCTCTGCACATATTCATACTGTGTTTTATTACTGTCTGAATTCTTACGCAGAAGGGGGAAGTGTGAGGTCCAGGGCTGTGTGGTGCAGGCAGCTGGTGAGACTCTCAGAGGAGGTTTTTGCTGGAGGCTGAAGCACTGTGGGAGGAATATAATAATCTTGCTGACAGTAGTAATCGGCCAGGTCTTCAGCATGGACGCTACTGATGGTGAGAGTGAAATCTGTCCCAGACCCACTGCCTATGAAGCGATCAGGGACCCCAGTTTCTCGAGTGGATGCATAGTAGATCAGCAGTTTAGGAGACTGCCCTGGTTTCTGCTGGTACCAGTTCAAGTAGTTCTTCTGATCTTTACTGTATAAAAGACTCTGACTGGACTTGCAGCTGATGGTGACCTTCTCTCCTGCTGACACAGCCAGGGAGGATGGGGACTGGGTCATCACGGTATCTGCACAGGCACCTGAAATCAGGAATAGCAATGATTATGTGTAACAAAAAACCCCACAAATTTAATACAGATAAAATTTTTTTCATTCAATGTCTTGTAGTGTTATATGATCAGAGTATTGTTGCATACAAATATTACACTCTGGCAAAAATTATGGATTTATTTTATACAAATAAATGACTCTGAAAATATTTTAATATTTTGAAAGTTCTCACCAGACACCCAGAGCAGCAGGGACATGAGGACCTGGGTCTGTGACTCCATCTTGCTCCCCTGCCTGTCTGCAGCTGCTCAGCTCTCACTCTCAAGGCCTGGTTTATAAACTCCCAGCAGCTGTGCTGGGTTGGAGGGGCCCATGCAAATCACCCATCATATACAAAAGCAGATGCCCGGGCAGTTGGGTGAGTGTGGCAGGTGTCAATCAATAGGCAAATATAACATTACAGAGAGGATAAGACATCACTGAAAAATGCTGACTTTCTAGGTTCTCTAATAGAAGCTTTGGTTAAAATCCAAGACATACTTAAATAAGGTGACATTTGCAGAGATAGTAAGAGAGCTAACTAGAGTGATAATCCTGGAAAAATAAAGTGTTCAAAAATATTACAACCTCAAATTAGGTAACATAGAGTAAGAAAACATGCAATAAAAGAAAGGAAAAGCGGAAGGAAGAAAAGAGGAAAGACAAAAATAATGAAAGAATTGATGCTAATTTTTTTTCAGTATCTCCTGTCTCCAAAGTCACTCTTATTATTATTATTAAAAAGATTTATTCACTGATATGTATTGTAAAACCAGAAGGCAGCATCTGTTGACACGTAATTATATACAGCATTAAAGGGATGTTTCTCAGTATAAAATCACTGAGAATGAGATATGGAGAATTGAGAGGTAGATGTGGCCCCAGAAACAAGGATTAGAATATTACATTTTCCCCTCCTGTGTGGATCCAAAGTTTGTGAATCGTAAATATGTAAAGTTTTATGTATAGGTGTACATATGTGTGGATGTGTGTATTTATATGAGTGTATATGAGTGTATGAATGTATTTATGTGTATGTATGTGGACATGTGTGTATCTATGTGTGTGTATACACATATATATGCATATGTGCATATGTATTGTGTGAATGAATAAGACAGATAAAATTATAACAGGGAATAGGCAATAAAAAGATGGCAGGAAAGGCGAGTAGGAATAGGGAAGTTGGTGTATATAGTCAAAACATGATATACTGGAAGAACATTGCTTTTGAGACAATTGAATACAGTGAATACACATCAATAAATACCTTAAGGGGCAGCCGGATGGATCCTATAATAAAGCCACTTGTCACCAAGCCAGACATCAAACCTGTGATTGATCCTCAAAATGCAAATGACAATAAGACAATAAATGCTGAGTGTTCTCTGACTTGGACAACTATGCCATGTCATATGTATACCCAGAAATATGCAAACACATGCACACAGATAAAGCTAATTAATTAAATTAATTGAAATAAAAGTTAAATGAATGTGTGGAAAGTAAAAGAAAAAACAGAAGAAAGGCACACAAGTAAAAATGTAAGAAATCACTCCAGAATCTAGAAAAAATAGGAAACACACTTTCCTAGAGCTTCTAAACAAATTACAGTTTGGCATCATCACCACTTCAGCACACAGAATGTTATATTGGACACTAGGAAATCATAACTATAAAAACATGAAGCTCTCAGTGAGTGGAGAGGGAGCTAGGAGAAAGAGAATGGGAGAAGAGGAAAGCAAGTGGGACTAGGAAGATTGAATCATGGGAGAAATACAAGAGAGAGAGAGAATGAGAGAGAGAGAGAGAGAGAGAGAGAGAGAGAGAGAGAGAGAGAGAGAGAGAGAGAGAGAGGGAGGAGAAAGACCGCAAAAGAGGGAGCCATTATAAGTTTCAAGAGAAAAATGCCTCTAGAGAAATGCCCAGAGAACTACCAGACTGACCCCAACTAAGAATTTGAGCAACAAAAGATAGGCTGCCATAAATGCCCTTCCCTGATAATGAGATCTGCGACTCACTTATCCATCATCATGGAGCCCTAATCTAATGGCAGATGCAAAAAGAAGGAGACACCCTCAACTAAACAGTGAGCTGAACTGGAATCCATATGCAGAGAGAGAGAGAGAGAGAGAGAGAGAGAGAGAGAGAGAGAGAGAGAGAGAGAGAGAGAGAGAGAGAGAGAGAGAGAGAGAGAGAGGACAAGGCCAGGCTACAGAAACACACAAGGCAGCTGACCTGAATAAAAAGGAGCAAATGGGCCCCCAGACTGATAGCTGGGAATCCAGTATTGACTGACTCAGACTCCTTGACATGGGTCTCAGTTAGAAGGACTGAGACATCTAAGGGACCTCTGAGAGTGGACCAGGATGTATCCCTGTTTCACAAAAAGACTTTGGGAGCACATTCCCCATGGAGGGGTACCCCCTTAACCTATAGGCAGGAGGGAGGGCCTACTCCCTACTCAAAATGACTTGACAGATTTAGATGACCCCTCATGGAAGGCATCACCCTACATGTGGAGGGGTGGCAAATGGGAGGAGAGGCTGGTCAGGGGGCATAGGTGGATAGGAGCAAGAGAGGGAGAGAGAGAGAGGAAGAAAGAGGGAACTGGGATCAAGATGCAAAATAAGAAATACATATAAAAAATAAAAAATAAACAGAGGAAGTCCTCATATTCAAGCAATAGAGTATGTGATACCATATTACATAAGGAATAGAATAAAACAGAGTTCTTCTTTGCATTTTTGTATTATTATTTTTTCATACTAAAGACATAAGAAAGATTGAACCTGTTGTGATTTGCTGGGTTCTGCATATGTTTTTACCAGTGTATCAGGCAGAAAGGGGAAGTGTGAGGTCAGGGCTGTGTGTGGTGCAGGCAGCTGGTGAGACTCTCAGAGGAGGTTTTTGCTGGAGGCTGAAGCACTGTGGGAGGATAGCTACGACCCTGCTGACAGTAATAATCTCCCAGGTCTTCAGCCTGGACACTGCTGATGGTGAGAGTGAAATCTGTCCCAGATCCACTGCCTGTGAAGCGATCAGGGACCCCAGATTCTCGAGTGGATGCCCAGTAGATCAGCAGTTTAGGAGATTGTCCTGGTTTCTGCTGGTACCAGGCCAAGAGGTTCTTTTTATTTCCACTGTAAAAGAGACTCTGACTGGACCTGCAGCTGATGGTGACCTTCTCTCCTGCTGACACAGCCAGGGAGGACGGAGACTGGGTCATCACAATATCTGCACAGGCACCTGCAATCGTGAATAGCAGTGATGATGTATAATTAAAAAACACAGAAATCAAAACACATGAAATTTGTTATATAATATCTGTGTAATGACAAATTGTCAGAGAACTATTGCACACAAAATATTACATCTTGATGCATATTGTACATATATTAGTTTTAAATTTCTTACCAGACACCCAGAGGAGGAGGAACATGAAGACCTGGGTCTCTGTCTCCATCTTGCTCCACCTGCCTGTCTGATGCTGCTCTGTTCCCACAGGAAAGGTCTGGTTTATAAGTTATGAGCCGCTGGGCTAGTCTCAAGGGCCCCATGCAAAGCAGCTAGCATTTACAACAGCAGATTCCTGGTCAGTTGTGGTATAGTGGATGATGTCAATAAGCAGGAAAATATACCCTCACAGAGAGCAAAAGGAATCACTGAAATATGTTGGTTGACAACTCTCTAACAGATCTACTGTATGCTCTAATAGCAATTTGGGTTAATTCTGATACATATTTAAATCTGTTGACTTATGCAGAACCCTTAGGAGAGCTATCTCACATGACAGCCCTGAGCAAATGATAAGATATATTCACATAAATCACCACAACAAAAGGAAGAAAACATGCAATAAAAGAAAACAAGGGTAGAGGAGAAAAAGGAAAAGCAGAGACAGAGATGAGGAAAAAGTGGTGAGAGAGAGGTCAAAATGTGTTTGCTTTGTTCATTATCTCCCATCGCCAAAGCCACGATTGTACATAGGACAAAGTATAATTCCTCACATGTTTGGGCTCCACTTTCCAGGATAAGCATTGGACAGATAACAAAGAGAAGCCCAGAATTTTCTCTGTGTGTTTCTTGGGTAAGATTACTTAAATTCTGGCATCAGAGGAGCTTTAATCTCAAAGGAAAAGTAAACCTAGAAGGAGCTAACAAGTTCAAGAACTGATAGAGGGTTCTAAATTTGGGGAAACGGAAGGAGAATACAAGAAACTGGATTTCCTCAAGAATTCATGACTGTAGATCAACACTCACCAAAGTTTTTTTTCCAGAAATTCATAATCTCGGATAATTTACATATTAATAGCATTGAAACTGGATAAGATGGTCTTAGGTATCCACAAGAATGATCCCATATAGTATGCTAAGCATTATTTGACAGTGTGCCTATACTGCCCTTCCTCTATAATCAGATTGTTGACTTCCTTTATTGTCATGATAAATACTTCATCCAGCAACTGGTGGAAACTGATGCAGAGATCCACAGCTAAGCACTGGGTCAAGCTCTCAGAGTGCAGCTGAAGAGAGGGAGGAGCGATAGCATGATCAATGAGGTAAGAGCAAGTTTTGGGATACACACAAAAGCAGCTGACCCAAGATAATGGGGACTCACTGACTCCAGACTGACAGTGGAGGAACCTGAATAGGACCTAACTAGGCCCTCTGAATGTAGGTAACAGGTTTCTGGCTAGGGTAGTATTTGGGGCCACTGGCAATGGTACCAGAATTTATCCCTAGTGCTTTAACTGGCTTTTTGGAACCCATTCTCTTTGGAAGGATACCTTACCCGGCCTAGAGGCAGGGAGAAGGGCCTTGGTCTTCCCTCAAAGAAATGTGCCAGACTTCCCTGACCCACCATAGGGAGCCTTACCATCTCCCAAACTATATTGTAGTTTCTGGTTTATAGCATTGGACATATGGACATCTCCTTTCCTAATAATCACCACTGATTTATTCCTCTCATAACATTAACATTTGTCTGTGCTCACATGATTGACAAACTGTTTTTCCTGTGTATCTCATAGTATTTTAATTGTACCTTCCACAGTGCTATCTTCATGGTCATGAAATGCCTTTGTTTGTGATTTTCTTGTAATGTCCATAATTCTCCCTCAATTTAAAATACAACTTTGCTAGACATAGCTAAATTATTTAGCAATTACTTAATATATATAATTGTTCCATGTTTTCTGATCTTTAAGACATTGAAGAAGACGTCAGGTGTCATTCTTATGTGTGTCTTTCAAGTTGGCTTGACAATTTTTCATTATAACTTTTGATGATGAATCTTTATATATATATATTTTTTATGTTATTTATTTCTCATTTTTATTTTACACATTGATCCCAGTTCCCTCCTCCTCCCTCCTGTTCTCCTTCCTCCATCAATCAATTTCTCTTATCCTCTCTCCCACCCTCATTTACACCCGAACCACCCTCCCTTCCTACCCACCCCCACTTCACATGTATGGTGATGCCCTACAGGAGGGGTCATCTAAATCTGTCAAGTCATTTGGAGTAGAGACCAGGACTTCTCTCCTGTGTCTAGATTAAGGGAGTATCCCTCCATGGAGGACATACCCCCAAAGTCCTTTAGTGCACCAGGAATACATTCTGGTTCTACTGTATGAGGACCCTTAGACTGCTCAAACCTTCTACCTGGGGTGTTCATGGGGTCTGAGTCCATCTCATGCTGGATTCCCAGGTATCAATCTGGGGGCCAAATAGCTCCTCCTTGTTCAATTCCGCTGTCTGTATGTGTTTCTGCAGCCTAGTCTTGTCCTCCCTCTCTGCATCTGAATTATAGTTCAGCTCAGTGTTTAGTTGTGGGTGTTTGATTCTGTTTCCATCAGCTCCTAGATGAGGGCTCCATGATGGTGGATAATTTCACTGTTGATCTAATTATCAGGGAAGGACATTTATGGTAGCCTTTCCACTGTTGTTCAAATTGTTAGTTGTGGTCAGTCTTGTGGGTCTCTGAACACTTCTTAAGTTCAGTTTTCTCTTCAATCCTATAATGGCTCCCCCTTTTATGTTTTTTCTCTCTCTTATATTTTTTACATATTAGACACATCTATGACACAGAGAGGTTGTTCACAGGTGATATCTACTTGGAGAAGTAACTGCCTTTTTTTGTATTTACAATTTCTTTCTACTTATGAAATTTTCCATTCTCACTACATTCAATATATTCCCTATGTCTCTAGGGTTTTCTCAGCTCTTCTATATTTTATGATTCTTGGTAAGGGTCTCTTCAGCATATACTAGAATTCTTTCATTACAGTCATGATATTTTTTAACCAATGCTTTTTCAAATACATAGTTTTTTATTATTTTAACCTTACTCATTATATTTGCTATTCTATTTTAGTCAGTCTTATGGTGATTATAGTCTTAGGCCCCCGAAAATCAAGTTCTCAGCACATAGGAGGTTTATTTGCCCTAGAAGGACAGAGGGCAGTGAGTAATAGAAAAGACAGGAGACAGAGGAAGATGGGGAAGAGAAATGGAACCAGAAGGTTGGAGTTTCTGTCCTAAAGAGAAAAAGGACTGCCTCTTGATAGAGAGACAGACAAGACACAGAAAAATGACCTTAATGGGTGTGTTAATTAGATGAGCCAATGGTGGCTTTTGATTGCTGGATTTTAAATGGAACCAGAGGGTAGGAGTTTCTGTCCTAAAGAGAAAAAGGGCTTCCTCTTGATGGAGAGACAGTCATGACACATAGGAAAATGACAGTATTTTACCTATATCACCTTTTTGAGTAGAATCTTTGAGGGAATAAAGATCCCATAGTTTCACTTTTCATACTCTTGGTTTTCTGTGTTATAATTTATATCTGTGGGGTTAAGTACCTGTATTGAATAATTTTAGGGTTTTCTAAATTTAGCAACCTACACTCATTGATTAATGGCCTAGAATTAGTCAGATAACCACTCAGGTTTAAGGTATTTGTAGATCTCCAGCAATTTTATGTAGTCTATAATACACTATTTCCCTGCCATATATTCACTGTAGGATGTTTCTTATTCAGAATTTGGTCATATTCAGAATACTATTTTTAAACAGAAGCACAATATATTCCCTCATGAACATTAAGCTTTATTCATTGATATGAAATGAGAGACTGGAAGGCAGCATTTACTGTTATGAAATTATGTCAAAATTAGAGTGGAGGAAGATTCACAGTCTCTACAATTGGAAATCAAATACTGAGATTTCAGAAGGAGATGTGCTGCCAGAAACATGGCAACAATTCTCACAAATTTCCTCCTTTGCAGATCCTAAATATGTACACTCAAATATGCAAACTTCATGTGTTTATGTGTGTATATGCATATTTCTGTATGAGTTCATGAGTGTGTGCACTGTGTATGTATGTGGATATGTGAGTATACGTGTGTACATAAGAGTGTATGTGGTTGTGGGTGAGTGTGGGGATGTCAGTTTGGTGTGTTTGTATGGGTTTGTGTGCAATATGGGACACAGAGTGATAAAAGTAGGAAGATACTCTGAGGAAGAAATCACAGCTAGAAAAGAGAAGGGGAAATAGCAATGGTTAGTGCATATGATCAAAATATATGTTATTCTGGAAAAACATTGCTTTAAAGAAAATTGTGTTCACTGAATTAACATCAATAAAAGATTTTAAGTGCAGCAAGACAGCTCTCATGCCAATGTCACCTGCCACCAAGCCTGAAATAAAACCTGAATTTGAGCCCATTGAGTATTATAAGGGTATTAAAACTCCAGAATTATAAAAAGCTAAAACCTCCATATTCAAGCACCATAGTTTGTTGTAACTGAGTTATCCTCTGCATTTTGGTATAAAGGTTTTCATACAAAAGGCATTAGAGATGTTGAATCCATTATATTTGGCTGGATTCTGCAAACTTTTTCATCAGTGTTTCAGGCACACTGGCTCTCAGCTAGAAAAGGAAAGTGTGATTTCCAGGACTGTGCAGGATGCAGGCATCTGGTGAGATTCTCATAGGAGGTTTTTGCTGGAGGCTGAAGCACTGTGGGAGGATAGTTACTATACTGCTCACAGTAATAATCTGACAGGTCTTCAGCCTGGACACTGCTGATGGTGAGAGTGAAATCTGTCCCAGATCCACTGACTACAATGCGATCAGGGACCCCAATGAACCAAGAGGATGCATAGTAGATCAGCAGTTTAGGAGTCTGCCCTGTTTTCTGCTGGTACCAGGCCAAGTCGTTTGTGTATGTAAGACTCTGACTGGACCTGCAGCTGATGGTGACCTTCTCTCCTTCTGTCACAGCCAGAGAGGACGGGGACTGGGTCATCCTGATATCTGCACAGCCACCTGCAATCAGGAATACATAATGAAATGCATGGTATCAAAACACTGAAAATAGTCAATGTTAATATTTGTCACTTAATATCCTTTTAATGTCATATTGCTTTAGAGTATATTTTGCACAATAGTGTAAGAATGTTGTGTCCTACCACACATTGTAAACTTGTATATAAAAAAGTGACCCTAAAAAGAGTTTAACACTTTTAAATTTCTCATCAGTCACCCAGAGCAGCAAGCACATGAAGACCTGGGTCTGTGACTCCATCTAGATACCCCTGCCTGCTGATACAGCTCAGTTCTCATTGCAAAGGCATGGCTTATAAACTCTGAGAAGTTGAGCTGGGCTACAGTGTCCCATGCAAATCAGTGACAGAATACTTAGGAAATGTCTGGGCGGTATGGGTGAGAGGCTTTTGTCAACCAACAGGCAAAAATACCCTCTTGGTGCTTATGAACAATCACTGAAATAGATCAGCTTACAACTCTCAAGCATAAATCTATTAGGTGTTCTAATCACAACTGTGGGTTAAAATCTAAGACATATTTAATTGTTTGCTTTTGCAAAAATGTTACTAAAGCTATTTCAGATTAACAGTACTAGTGAAATGGTAAAATATGTACAAAAATTCAAAACAAAAGAGACTTAGAGTAAGGAAGCATGCAATAAAAGACAGGAAAGACAGAGGGACAAGAAGAGGAAAAGTGATGAGAGACAGAGAGACAGAAAGAGAGACTGACTATTAAGGCAAAATCCTTTCATTATCTTTCATCTGTAAAGTCACCCTCTACTGAAGACAATGAACATGGGGCTCCAGTTTCCAGATGAAACAAGGAACAGAAACACAAAGAGCAGCCAGAATACTCTAGGCACCCAACCTCAACCAGCAATAAAGACACGACTCCGGGAAGATCTTCTTCATGCAGTTTTAATCAGGATCCTTAAACATGCTTCTTTTGACCCTGGGGAAACGCCCGCACGGGCTTAAATACTCTTGTGCTGACCAACCCCAGTGAGCCAAGTGGACCCTGCTGATAAGCTACTCTAAAGCGGACACAAACAGGCTGAACAGGCTTAACCAAATAAGGACATGTTTATGCCAGAAAGCACTCACCATCAGGAAGTTGGAAGGTGGAAGCCAGTGCCATCTTTAAGGCGCATCACTTTGCAGCTCTCTACAGTTCTCCCTTTTTGTTTTATTAACACAACAGGCAAGGGTAGTTGTCTGGTCTCCAGTAAAGCAGTGGACACTGTAATGACCCTGAATCCTGGTAGTCAGCCAAGTCAGTGCCACACCCGTCTGGTATCTTTTTCCTGGAGGTAGGGCCTCGGATACCAACCCACATGCAACCAGACTTGCCCTTCTTGGAGTTGTTCGCTTCCAGAGCTAACTCAGAGTGCAATGCTAAGCCATACAACCTGAGGGTGAAGGATCAGTTCTTGTTCATGACTGTGAGCTATGCTTGGGGAGACTGCCCTGCCTCAATGGCTTTAATGCCTGAACAACCATAGCTGAATGCCACTGTTGAGCAAACCTCATCTTGCAAAGGCACCACAGGCCCACAAAGGTGATTAGCAACAAGAAGACAGCCATGGCTCCCATTCCCGACCACGCTTTCAGATGATCCATGGTGACAGCGAGCCACGATGAAAATCCAACAGCCAATCCCACATCCACACATGTTGAATTCATTGCAACAATGGCCACTGGCAGCTGTACCATTAAGTCATCAAAGTCAGCAGACCAATTTCCTAAAAGATGGCTAGAAAATTGTCGTGACAAATTAGCAGCATGTGTAAATTTCTCATACTGAATGCTGGTAATACACAAACCTGGATATTTCTTTTTATATCCCAATGGGGCCAGTTGCCACAAGGTATATATTTGTTCCTGCACCAGATCAATTCTTTGGTTTACATCATTAAACCTCCTTTTTGTTGAGCACCAATTGTGGATTGAATATCCAAGGCAGTAGCCACATTCTTGGACAACTCATTTAGCTTACAGGCTGTCTGCACTGATGTGCTCATAGCCACAGCAGCCATGACTATGAACCCACAACTGCAAAAGAGATAGCTGCAACTATGGCTGCTGTAATGCCAAAAACTCTCCCTGCAGCCTCTAGCAAACAGGCCACAAAATCTGAAAATTGTTCCATGGGGCCTTGCAGTATCTTAGTGAGGTTACCACTCACCTCTCCCTTATTGGGTAATGACTTCCATGCTTTTATGGCAATATGATTTACTTGTTCAAAAACTTGTATTGGATATCCTATCTGTTGGTTGGCAAAGCGCCCCTGTCCAAGTAACATGTCCCTGAACCATGCTGCATTTTTGGCTGCCATATTAGCTGCAGCCTGCTCATTGGCATACTCAATTAAAAAGGCTTTCCAATCCAGATACTGCCCCGGGCTTAGGCATGCTCAAGCCAGCGCACTCCAATCACTAGGAGTCATGCTATGCCTATTTAGGGCTTCAACTTGAGCTACAGTAAAAGAAGCTGAAATTCCATATGTTCTCACAGACTCAGCCAAAGCCTTGATGACCTTAAAGTCTAAAGGCTCCTCATATCTATTGCCTTGGGCATCCTGGAAAACAGGATAGGCCAGAATTAAGTCATTTCATACAGCTCTCCAGACCTCAGGGCAAAAGGAAGGCCCTGTACCTCGGCCCCGCATTTCCTCACTCTGGGACAGCATTGTCCTGGGAGGGTCCTCCTCCTCCTTACATTGCCATTTCTCCTTTCCTTTCCCTCTCCATTCTTTAAGGGACTGTTTCTGAATCTTTTCTATGAGGGCTTGCAATTCTTCCACAGAATCTGTTTCACCCATACCTGACTCTCCTGTGCTCTCAACCTCTTCTGATCTTTCTTCTTGTAACATTTCTAGTGTAGCTTTTCCTTTTTCCACCGCCTCTTTACTGTACCTCTGGTCTTCAATACAGCTATGCACTAACTTCCAAACAGGTTGGACTCCGGAATTTAGCGTCCCTTGTTCCTAAGCAAAGTCAAAATCTCTGCCTAACTTGTCCCAGCACGTTACCCTGAGGTCTCCTGAAACTGCAAACCAAGGTGCAATGGCATTGCATTTGCTCAGGAATCTTTCTAGTGTGCTTTCTTTATTTTAAGTTTCTTTGACAAAAGTAGCTCCTGAAGAGCCAGAAAATTTGGATGAGACTGATAAGTTCCCATTTTGAAAATTTTACTTTTGGTTCATTACAACCTCTCTCTCAATGCCTACGACTTTATTGCCTCTTATTTCTGCGGTCTTTAACTTGGTCCCTACTTACCTGGGACTTTATTGCTCCTTACGGGAGACCTTATCTCCTCTTTACCGAGGGCCTTAGCTTGGTCCCAACTTATGTGGGATTTACAAGTCGACTGCTCTGACTGAAGGAAGTTCTGATCTGAAGGTTCCCCATACAGGCCACCATTTGTAATGCACCTACCCTCAACCATAAAGGAAGAAGCAACTCCAGGAAGATCTTCTTCATGCAGTTTTAATCAGGATCCTTGAACGTGCTTCTTCTGCCCACCGGGAATAGCCAGCGCAGGCTTAAATACCCTTGTGCCAACCAACCTCAGTGAGCCAAGTGGACCCTGCAGATAGGCTACTCTAACATGGAAGCAAACAGGTTGAACAGGCTTAACCAATAAGGACTTGTTTACGCCAGAGAGCACTTAACATAGGGAATGTGGAATGCGGAAGCCAGCACCATCTTTAAGGCGTGGAACTTCACTGCTCTCTACAGAATACACTCTGTGGAAGTCTTTGGAACATTAATTTAAGACTGAGATAAGAGAAGTTTTATCTCAAAGCAAAGGTAAACGTATCAAATACTAAAAGTATCCTCCACACAACTTCAGTTAACTGAACAGGACTCAAAATTTGTGAAAATGAAAAGGGAACAAATGTACTTTGATTTCTTTGAGAAGTCAGGGCTGTAGCCTAACACAGATAATAGTGTTTATTCCAAAAATGTATATTTTAGGAAAATATACAAACTTGCAGTACTGAAACTGGATTTTTTGCTGACAGGGTGAGCAGTTAAAATCTCTCCAGAAGGGGGCAAGCCATCCTAAATCAAACAATTTTACGAAGACCAACAGACAACGTCAGAGATTGTTGACATCCAAAGGGGGAAAAAGTTTGAATAAGAATGAAAATCAATAGGAATAACATCATTTACAGTATGTGCCTGGACTTTACATTATTGAACTCTGAAAGTATATTTAAGAACTAAATTATAAACCTAGTATTATGAATAAAGTACAAGAAAAATAAATAAATAAATAAATAAAGAAAGAAAGAAAGAAACAAACCATGGCAAGAAGCCGAATATATCACATCTGTAATCCCAGAACTGGAGAGTCAGACCCAAGAGGATTATGTGTCTGAGGCCAGCCTGGACTATGACTTCTAGGCTAGTCTAATCTATGCATGGAGACAATGTCTCAAAATCTGTGATATTAGTCAAACAGTTACAAGACAGCTCATGGTATTTAATATTCAAAGCAAAGTAGTTATCTGAGGTTAGTGTTTTAACTTTAAACTAATAATAATAATCAAAAATAATATGGACCATGCATGCATTTCCCTTTTATTTTGTATTGCTTAGATAATTTTGTACATCTACTTTTTTATGTACAAAATGTTAAATTTTTTTCTGATAAGCACTTCATATCTACTCTTTAAACTGCTAACACACCATCATAATGGAGAGAAAAACAGGGTGTGGATTAAAAAATCAGGGTCAAGAGTAGGACAGATAAGGAGCGCTAACCAAGCCAACATCTAACTAGCTCTCATGTGACTTTGTACTTTACTTTGTGACAGCTACAGTGAGATCAGATTAAATTTTCATGTCATTGACTGTATCTCTTTTACATTGGACACATTCCGATATTACAAATCCAAAGGCCTCTGACAATAAATATGTGATTTCAAAGCATGTAAGAGAAGAGCATGGAGACTAAAAGGACATACTTCACATTTTCTTTATGCATAATGAAAAACAACCAGAATGCTTTTCCCAAAAAATCCAGTTTCCACCCTGGTACATTAGATTCCTTGCTCTGGGATTATATTTGAACTAACTGCAAACCTACTGCATAAATATAAGGGAAATTAATTTGCTGGTAGCTTGGTACCCAGGGAGTCTGAGGTTGATGACTTTAAGCTCATAGAGCACGGCACCCTCTTCCTTAGATATCACTGTGATTGAAGGCTCATGAGAATCGTAACTCATACTCACAATCAGCAGAATGGAGAGTAGGGATGTCATCATGTATTATGATGTAAAAGACACACAATCTGCATATATAGCACTAAGCCTAAAATGCAAAACTCCTACTTAGATGGTCCAACTGCGATCACATGTTGCAGAAGAATAAACAGTGTCTGATCTCTTCTACATAAACCTTTATGATTGAAGAAAAAGGAAGTTCCAGGGAATGAACAACCTCTGTTCTTCTGAATCTGGATAGTGATTTCTGTAACATTTTCTGTGGCTTGTGGGTTCTTCTCAATTTTGGTCATGAGACAGAACCAACACAATAACCTAAAAATCATTTCAGTAAAATAATAAATTAAAAGAAGAATATGGGCTACGGGGCCCACTGTATCACTGCTCTGGTTGAGTATTGGGCCAGAGTGCTGGTCCAACAACCCCTCTACCTCCAGAGAATTTTCTTGATCTGCTCTAAGCACAATAGACCTACCTATCCACAAGGGACCACCCTGCGTCCCCACCTGCCTGATCTTTGACAACATCGCATGGCCTCTGCCAGAGGTGAGTCTGGAACCAGTGGAAGTCAAATTCCCATCACCACAACCTTCCCTGTGAACACCCTGGGTTAGCCCAGAATCTCCTCCCCCTTATATCCTGTCCTTAGATAGTACAGTCCAAGAACTATGATGCAAAAACCACCGTACCCAGAAACTGACCTCCCCCAACCCTGCATCTACTGATGCTCTGCTCTGGTTGCACATTGGGCTACGATGCATGTCCAACAATTCCTCCACCACTGGGAACTTCCTGGATATGAAGAGAGTAGGTGGAGGGCAGGCTCTTGGTGGGGGTGGGTAGGTTATAACTGAGTTCCAAGAGCACTCTCGGTGCGGAAAGGAAGCAGGGGCAGCGAGACTCCTTGTTCCTTGCAAAGAATGTTCATTGACACTGAAATGGAAGGAAAATTTCTTACACATGAAAATTACTTCAATTGAAACTAATAGAAAGAGAAAATCATGAGTACAACTCAATGTAGTGCATTTACTATTGTTTGTCTCTCCTATTAGTTTAGGTTTCTGAAGGGATATCCTGTGATGCAAATGAAATTTTTGTCTTCATATAGACTGGATGGCCAGACTCCTTTCAGGAAGAACTACATGAGTGATGACATCACTTCTGGGCTCATAGGGATGTTACTTGTCTCTCTTTATGGCTGTGATAAAACATCTACAAAAGCAAGTTGAAGAACCTGTGTCCTTTGCTTGGGACTGTAGATTTTGGGAACACAGCTCAAGCATAGAACTATTAGAAAGTGGTTGAATAAGTGGATGGAGCTTGAAGCAGCTGCCTCATCACGTCCACAACTGAGAAGCAGAGTGTGAAAGATGCTAAAGTTCAACCATAGGGGATGGACACTGAGTCATCATGAGGTCCCCATGAGCACCAGCAATTGGGAAGAGATGAATAACATATGTAAATCCATCCATCCATCCATAACACACACACACACACACACACACACAGATATACATTTAAGATTTCTTGAGTGTCTCACATTTAGAATTTGTAAAACACTGAGTAGGGAAGCATGCTGCTATCTTCTTACTGATGTAAGGTGCAGACATAATGGTTGATGAGCTTTTTAATCAGTGTTTGTGGTAAAGTTTTACAGATGATTGAATTATAATATCGAGTTCTCCTTTGCGATTTTGTATAAAGATCTTTTTCATACCAAAAAAACATAAGAGACATTGAACCCATTATATCTGGTAGGCTCTGCAAACATTGTTATGAGTTTTTCAAGACTGTTCAGGCTCTCATGAAAGAGGAAGTGTGCAGGTCCAGGACTGTGTGGTGGAGGAAGCTGGTGAGATGCTCAGAGGAGGTTTTTGCTGGAGGATGAAGCACTGTGTGACAATAGTTAAAATCCTGCTGACAGTAGTAATTGGCCAAGTCTTCAGCCTGGACACTGTTGATGGTGAGAGTGAAATCTGTCCCAGATCCACTGCCTTCAAAGCGATCAGGGACCCCAGTTTGCCGAGTGGATGCATAGTAGATCAGCAGTTTAGGAGCCTGCCCTGGTTTCTGCTGGTACCAGTTCAAGTAGTTTGTGCTACCAGATAAAAGACTCTGACTGGACCTGCAGCTGATGGTGACCTTCTCTCCTGCTGACACAGACAGGAAGGATGGAGACTGGGTCACCACGATATCTGCATAGGCACCTGCAATCAGGAAAACCAATAATCATGTATTATTAAAAAAAACCAGAATTTAATGAAAATCCGATTTTTCATTTTATGTTTTTGTAGTGCCATATTGTTAGAGTATTGTTGCATAAAAATATTACACTCTGGCACAAATTATGAATTTCTTTTATACAAAGAAGTGACTAAAAATATTTTAAAATTTGAAATTTCTCACCAGACACCCAGAGCAGCAGGGACATGAGGACCTGAGTCTGTGACTTCATCTTGCTCCCCTGCCTGTCTGCAGCTGCTCAGTTATCACTATCAAGGCCTGGTTAATAAATTCTGAGCAGCTGGGCTGGGTTTGCTGAGGGCATGCAAATATATCAGCAAGTACAAATACAGATGCCTGAGCAGTTGTGTGAGAGTGGCTGGTGTCAATCAACAGACACATATACCATCAAAGAGAGTGTAAGACATCACTGACAGATACTGGCTTATTAGGTTCTCTAATAGAAGTGTTAAAGTCCAAGACATATTTAAAAGAGGTGACATTGGCCGACATAGTAAGAGCTACCTCATATTGACATTATTGGGAAAGTGATAGGTTCAAAAATATTACAACCTCAAGTTAGTTGTACCACTGTCCTATTATATTTTTCAGACAGAACAGATTGTAAATCAAAGTTTTTTGTTTTGTCGTGCATGTCCCAGAGCCAGTGTGGAGTCAATGGGTCCATCGAAAAAAGACTCGTAAACACTTCAGGATAAACTTAGCCTTTGGGGCTCCAGCCTCAATGACTGAAGTTCTTTTCTGTTGCCCAGGCATTTTTTCTCAATATTTGAACTTTAGCCAGCTGATTACCATATACTCACAATAACTTGAATGGGGATTCTAAAAATACAGTGCCAAGTGCAAAATCTCCATTCATCAGGTACCACAGGATTCCGGGTTTCCCAAACAAAGTTTCGCTTCAGCTTTGTATCCATGGTAAACTCTTGGACAAATTCACAGAGGATGGCAAGATAAACAAAGGGTATCTTCTGAACAAAAATGAATTAGGCTAGGGGCTAACTTTCTTGAGCTAAGCCAGGTGTGAGCCAGTGGGTGTTAGGCTTAGTTTCTAATTATCTGCCCCAGTACAACAGATATCCTACCACAACTGTTTTTTTTTTCTTTTGGTAGCCTGCAGAGTACCTTTCCATGTCCCAGACTTTATAACACGGTGGTCAGTGGTTCTTGTAGGCACCAACGTGTCTTCTCCTTGCTCAATGAGTTATGGCATGGAGATCCACTCTCATTTACAGAGACAAACTTTTGTCTTAGTAACAGCATGGGTTTTGTGGGATTCTCATGGGACATCATTGGCCTAAAACTAAATTGAGTGTAGCATAGTGATGCTACTAGAAGCCCCATGTAATTAAAACACATGGCCAGATGATACTAAGGATGCCTCAGTTCTGGAAGTCCTTGTTAGAATAAACTTCATACATTCCCGAAAGTTTACACTGCATTAGATTTACATCCATCCCCAACTGCCCCATCCAGTTCAAACAATCACTCTCCGAGTTCTCTCTGCCTCAAACCTATTTTCCCCATACATGATTTTCCTGATCCTGCCAACAACTATCCCACAGGCCACCCATGAAAGCTATTTTGTTTTCTCTTCCCACAGAGATGCTTGCATTCCTGCTAGACTTCTACTCTTTACCTAACATCTCTCAGCCTATGCATGGTAGCTAGGTTTCATTTGCTTAATGATTACTATCTACTTATAGATGAATACATATTAAATTGTCCTCCTAGGACTGGATTACTTCATACAGGATGAAATTTTTAGTTCCATCTATTTGCCTGCAAATTTCATGAAGTTGTTTTTGTTAACAGCTGAGTAATATTCCATTATGTAAATGTACCACAATGTCTTTATCCAATCTTCTGTTCAGGCAAATCAAGGTTGCTTCCTGTTTCTAGTTATTGAGAATAATCATGAACATGGTTGAACATCTGTCCTTGTGATAAGATGGAGCATCCTTTGTGTATATGTACGAGACTATTATAGCTGAGTCTGGAAGTAGATTAATTCTCAACATTCTGAGGAACTGCCATACTGCCTTCCAAAATGGATGTCCTGTTTAGTTTTTAGCCAAGGATGTCCCATGAAAATCCCACAAAATCCATGCATTTCCTATGAGCAAAGGAGGAGTGTTCCCCTTGCTGAATATCTTAGTAGAATGAGCTGTTGTGTGTGTTATTTGTTTTAGCCTAACTGACACGTATACCATAGGATATCATTTGCATTTCCCTGATAGCTAAGGATATTAAACATTTAAGATTTCCTCGGCTATTTTAGTTTTCTGTTAAGAATTTTCTGTGTAGATCTCTGTTTTAATTGGATTACTTAGTCATTCGATACCTACTTTTTTACTTCCTTATATATTGTACACTGTTTTCCCCACATATCTCAGATATTCATCATTGTTTTTTGCAGGTTGCTTCAAGAATCATGGATTTTATGTTTATTGGTTTCTTGCAAATATAAAAGATATATGTCACTTAGATCTTTTTGTACATTGTTCTCTGAGTCTCCCTTGCAAGTATGAGATAAAGCTCAGCTGCAGCCTTGCTTTAATTGGTCTGGAATTCTTACTTCTCAAATGAGGTTCCCTACTCAGCTTCTGGGTCTACTGATGCTCTGGATCCGTGGCAAGGACAGAAGATAGAGATAGGGTGAACAGGGATGCGTGATGATCGGTGCGATGCTGCCGCCCCTCATGTGAGTCAGTTCACTACAACTACTACAAATGCAGGGCCTGTGATCTTGAGAGAGTTTGACAAGAAGAACCTGCATTCTGATGAAGATTGTCACATAGAAGGAGTGAGACGATGTGAGCAAATCCTAGAACATGGTTTGCAAACCTTAGTTCTGTTTTGAAATTGAATTTTTTTTTAGTTTGTAAGTCACAGAAAATGTTGAATGATTAAACAGATGACCATATTGTATATGACCTAGGATTTCTTTCCCAGGTGATTGCCTTTCCTATTTGCTTAAGAACCACCAGAGATACTCAAATTATCCAAACTATACTTTTTCAGTCAGCTCTGAAGTGTTAGTCTCCATCTCCTCATAGTCAGAACCTCTTGTACAGAGATGGAAACAGCTATTTAGCTTGGCTTCTATATAAACCAGTTCAGTCTCCACAGCTCCTGATCTACAAGGGATCCAGGTGGAGTCTCAGATTGGTACAGGGTCAATAGACAAAAGGGAAATTTAAGAATGAGTGGAAAGCAGAAAAAAGAGAGTGGGTGAATAAAAGGGAAAAGTTCCAGAAGGAAAATGAGTAAGCAAAACTGGAAAATTTTGGACCAATTATTTACCAAACTATGAAAATTGCAGAGCACTGAATCCACTCATGTCTTAAGTCAATAGAAAGCACTGCAAACTCTTGAGCTGCAGTTTCTAGGCTGGGCATCCACTCAGGAGTAAGGACAGGCCCACAGTTCATCATTTAAATATGATATTATAAATGTTTATTGCCATTGCAAATGTAAGCCAAATAACCTGCCAAACATTAGAGAATGAAGAGTGGTATGAAAAAAAAAAACAAAAAACAAAAAACGGAAGACAAGTATGAAAACACAAAACTCCTCAGGAAGGTATGTTATAATCCAGCCCTGAAGCCCAACACTAACAAAATTTTCCCTTTTTCCAGAAGTGCATGTCCTAGAGGCCAGGTGCTAAAACTGTGCGTCATTTAACTGATCCTATCAGCCATAAAAAATAATGCCAACAATAAGATATATATAAGCACATCAACCAAAAATAAATTAAAAGCCGATGAAGAGTAATTTAAGGTGTTCTGGAAACATGAACCTCTATTGCATTAATGAATTTACCACTACTCAATTTTACATGAAGCATTGCAGTCTTTTAATATACAAAGTTTTCTTCTGTGATAAAAACAGTCATTTAGAATCATACCATTATTCATAACCTTGTAAATATCAATATCATATATCTCTGGGTTCTGTAGGGTTAAAGTGTTTAAATTTACATATCGGTGTTACTGATTTGACTTAAAAAACTGGCTAAATACATAGAGCAAAGGACTACTAGCCTAAATTCCAGCACCAGAGAAACGAGGAAACAAGGAGGACTCTAAGAGAGAAACACATGGTTCCACTAAGAAGGGAAAAGGAACAAGAACTCTGAGCAAACTGGGAGCAAGGGAGGGAAAGAAGGGAAGGGGGAGTTAGGAGAAAGATAAGGGGATAAGAGGAGGGGGAGGAGAACAAGAGGGATCAGGAAACTGAGTCAGGGGAGGAATAGAGGAGAGCAAGAAATGAGATATCTCTATAGAGGGAGCTAGCATAGGTTTAAAGAAAAATCTGGCAATTAGGAAATGTCCAGAAATCTACAACCACTTGTAATATAGAGTTTTAGACTCCAGTAAAATAGATATAACTACAAAACACTACCATACCTAAGTCTCACCACAAAGTTTTATACATTTTCATTTACTATATCAGAGAAAGGCTACTTCAAATACAAATGTTTATTACTCTTATAAATTGCCTGAGAGAGTAATCACCAGGAGATCTTTAAAAAAAGATGCAAACTATTATATAAATGACAGAAACTCTAGTGTTCTTATAGATGTCAGATTGTTTTTATTCTATGGTAGGTACAGGGGTCCAAATAAGGTTATTTTGCACTTAACAGATTGACCAACATATGTTCAGAGCTCCTAACGCAGGGCACAAAGGGGGGAATCCATGCAGTGGGTGACCTACTGCACCTTTTTTTCTAAGAGGGTAAAGGGAAAGCCACTCACACAGTCTCTTTATGGTTTCCTTCATTATTCTTCTGTATTCTTCACTCTATAGGACAGGGTTTAGGGAAGAAGGCACTCATACTCTTGATGGCTTCCTTCTTTATTCTCAGTTCTGTCATGTTCTGTATAATTTTTTTTGAACTTCTTATTATATACTTTTTTTTACAGATTACATACCCCAACAAATCTTTTTAGGCAACACAGGAATTACAATGGGCTTACATTTTGTTTTTCAAGTGAATGATACTAATGAACACATGTAAAATCATGTCTTTTATCTCCATTACATGATTGAGCATTTTATGTATCATAAGTAAAATTATCTGGAGAACCCACATACTTCACGCTCAACTAACTTGTTAACAGATTAACTGGGTGGGCCAGCAAGCTATTCGTGTAAATTCCTTTACTGGCAGGCTGCATTTGTAGTTACTAAGAAAGGGCCAATAACTTTATTACTTACCTTGGAAAGGAATCCTACAAAGAGACTTAAAGTAATAACAAACCTAAACTTTTCTACATGAAAAAGAATAAGTCAGATCACAAAGACACTTGCCACCAAGCCTGATGGCAAACCCGATTTGATACCCAGAATCCAAATAACAGTGAGACAAATAAGTTCAATTATTTTCTGACCTCCAAGAATAAGACTGATCACATGTGCATGTAGACATGTACACACACATGCACACAGATGGAGGCAATTATCTAAAATATATTAAAAGTGAAAAAGAACATAAGGAAAGTAGAACAAAATCAGAAGAAACGGTCACCAGTATAAATAAGAAAACACACAAGGATCTAGAAAAAGCAGGAAAAAATATTTATGAGATCTTCCAAACTAAAATCGAGTTTGCCATCATCACTTCAGACCACAGAGTCTTATGTTGGACACCAGAACTCCAGAACTATAAAAATATAAATCTCTCATATTTAAACAACAGAGTCTGTGGTAATGTGTTACAGAAGGAGTAGAAGTATAATACTGAGTTCTCCTGTGCGTATTTGTATAAAGGATTTTCAAACCAAAAGACAAAAGACAAGTGAACCCATTAATTCCTGGGCTCTGCAAATATTTTCATGAGTGTTTTATGAGTATTTGGACTCTAAGGCAGAAGGGGAAGTGTGAGGTCCAGGGCTGTGTGTGGTGCAGGCAGCTGGTGAGACTCCCAAGGAGGTTTGTGTTGGAGGCTGAAGCACAGTGGGAGGAGTACTATAATCCTGCATACAGTAATAATCCCCCAGGTCTTCAGCCTGGACACTGCTGATGGTCAGAGTGAAATCTGTCTCAGACCCACTGCCCTTGAAGCGATCAGGGACCCCAGTGTGCCCAGTGGAAGCATAGTAGATCAGCAGTTTAGGAGCCTGCCCTGGTTTCTGCTGGTACCAGGCCAAGTTGTTCGTGTAACCATATAAAACACTCTCACTGGACTTGCAGCTGATGGTGACCTGCTCTCCTGCTGACACAGCAAGGGAAGATGGAGACTGGGTCATCACGATATCTGCACAGGCACCTGCAATCAGGAATAGCAAAAATCATGTGTAACAAAAAAGCAACAACATTTAGTATAAATGATAATTGTTATTTAATGTTTTTGTAATGTCATATTGTTGATTAAAAATATTACTTTCTGGCACAAATTATGAATTTCTTTTATATAAAGAAATGACTCTGGAAATATCTTAATACTTTTAAATTTCTCACCAGACACCCAGAGCAGCAGGGACATGAGGACCTGGGTCTGTGACTCCATCTTGCTCCCCCTGCCTGTCTGAATCTGCTCAGCTCTCACTATGAAGGCCTGGTTTATAAACTCCCAGCAGCTGGGCTGGGTTGAGGGGCCCATGCAAATCACCCAGCAAATACAAAAACAGATGCCTGGGCAGTTGGGTGAGAGTGGCAGGTGTCAATCAACAGGCACATATATCACCACAGAGAGGATAAGACATCATTGAAAGAGACTGAATTTCTAGGTAGTTTAACAGAAGCTTTGGTTAAAGTCAAAGACATATTTAAATGAGGTGACATTTGCAAAAATAATAAGAGAGGTATCTCAGATTGACAGTCCTGGGAAAATGATATGTTCAAAAGTATTGCAACCTAAAATTAGGTGGCATATAGTAAGAAAATGTGAAATAAAAGAAAGGACATGTGGAAGGAAGTAAAGAGGACATCCAAAAAATAAGGAGAATATTGATGATTTTTTTTTCTGAGTATCTTGTGTCTCCAAAGCCACTCTTACACTATGGACAATGAATAGTGTCTCACACATGGAATCCAATTTCTGTGCCAAACATGGAGCAGAGACAAAAAGAGAAGCCCTAATTCCCTCTGTGGAATACCTGGAGGCTTTAAAACTGAGATCAGACGAACTTCAGTCTTGAAGCAAATGCAAACACAACAGAAACCACCATGTATCCCCCCTACAATATCAAGAAAAGGAAAGAAGGATCTATATTTGGGGTTTGAAAAAAACAAATTTCTTCAAGAAGTCATGGATGTAGACTGACATTCTTAAGAGTGTTTAGTCTACAGTAATCTAGAATGTAGCAGTATTGAAACTGGGTTAAAATGTCTTTTTCTGGAATACTGAAGAGAAAAAGACCTTCCCTGAAGAGCCATGGCCATCCTAATTAAAGTAGTATTTTACAAAGACTACTGGACCTCAACATCAGAGACTGTTGCCATCCAAAGAAAAAAATGACTGAGTTTGAATGAAAATAAGTAGCAATAATAGAAATTACAGAATTTGTCCGCACGACTTTTGGTGGTCTATGAAAGTATATATATAGAAAGTAATTTATAAACCCAGGATAATGTAAAAGAATAAGAAAAAAGAAATAGTTAAATAAAATAACATGGCAAGTAATCAGCATTCACTCATCTAATCACAGAACTGTGTAGACAGAAGCAGAAGCATCATGAGTTTGAGGCCAGCCTGGGATACATAGCAAGTTCTCGGCCAGTCTAATCTGGGCTCAGAGACAATCTCTCCAAATTTGTATCAATAATCATCTGGTTACAAACGAGCTCATGGTATTTGATATCTGAAGTTATTCATCTGTTAACATGTTAACGTGTTAGCATTAATCCAAGAATATTGTTGAAAATGTTATATGCATTTAAGCAATATGCTCTTTCTTTTTTCATTAAGTATATATTTTTGTACATCTGTTTTTCAGGTATAAAATGTTAAATCATTTCTCATAGGCATATTCAAATCTCCTCTGTAAACTGCTAATACATCATCATAAGAGACAGATGGTATGTAGATTTAGAGATTTCCTAACAGATATGGACAATTTTCTGAATAAATATCACCTACAAAAATTAAATCAAGAAAAAATGAGCAATTTAAGTAGACGTATAATCCCTAATGAAATAGAAATGGTCATAAAAAGCCTTAGAATCAAAACAAGCCCAAGGCCAGATGGCTTCAGTGCAGAATTTTACCAGAAATTCAAAGAAGAGGTATTCCCAATACTCCTCAAATTATTCCACACAACAATAGCAGAAGGCTCATTGCCAAACTCTTTTTACGAGGCTATGATTACCTTAGTACCCAAGCCACACAAAGACACAACTAAGAAAGAGAATTACAAACCAAAATCCATCGTGAACATTGATGCAAAATACTCAATCAAATACTGGCAAATTGAATCCAAGAATACATCAGAGAAATCATTCACCTTGACCAAGTTGGCTTCATGCCTGGTATGCAAGGATGGTTCAACATATGAAAATCCACAGGCGGCAGGACAGAGAGTCTCTGTGTTCACAATGGGTTTTTTGAAAACTGGAAGCCCAACCCAAATGGGACCTTTTTTCAAATTTGGTCACACTTCCTAAATCTTTCAAATATTACTGATACTTAAGGAACAAATATTCAAATTTGTGAGCCTATAAGGGCCATTCTTATCCAAACCACCACAATTCAGATATTTCCACTCCCATATATATTGCTTGCACTAACCATAATAGTAAGAATTAGAATCAACCTGTTGTCGGTTGTCAAAGGAATTGATTATACCAATAAAAGGCTGCACATATGTGTAAGGAATCATATTCAGCCAGTACAAAGTAGAAATTATGACACAGCATTAAATTAATGGAGATAGAGAATATTATGCTAAGGAAATAAAGTGTATCAGTTTGGGCACAGCTCTAAATCTGGCTAATCACAGTAACTCAGCACAGGTCTGTTGTTCCCAGGTATCTCTGGTCAGCCCTGAATGGAGAGAAAAAGATTCTTCTGTGGTTACCTCGATGAGGCATCACTCTGTCCTCCTATGAATAAAAGTCTACTCAACTTTCAGGGTTAAACAATTTCTGGCACCCCATACTCTCTCTTCACTTGATTCATGGTTTCCTTGAAGTATATGTGTCTTACATCATTGAAAGGGTGTGGAAATGTCTTCAACACTATCTACAGTGTGGCTATAGAGTAGACACTGTTTTTGGCAGTTTTTTTTAGTGACAGGAAGGTCTATTGGATTGTTGTTTTGCTGTTTTTTATTATTTAGTACTTCCTTCCTTTTCTGGTTGCTAGACACAAAACATGAAATTAGAATTTTGAATGATTGTTTCTTTTGTGAATACCCACTGCACTGTTTCCCAAATAAACTCATTTAGAGCAATGCATTTGCTTTCATACCAACTAGTTTTATTTTTAATCAGCTTCAAATGTTTCATAATTACATTGGTTCATAAGTCATATGAAAACAGATATGTAGTGGCCAGATATTTGAGAACTGTTCAGATATAGCCATGTATATCTTAAATATGTTATGTGTCAATATTGTTTAACATACAAATGTGATCCAAAATATAGACTATACGGACTTGTTTCAAGAAAGACTCATTAGGAGTTTGAAAACAATACTTATTTTATGTATTTGGGGATACAGTCCAACCAACTTCTCTAGGCCATGTGGATTAAAAATAGAATTGAAATCCTTTACATCATTGATGACTCCATGACTGCTTGATCTATCAATAACAGAGAAAACTATTGGGTAAGGTGGACCACTGTGTGAATTCTGGCACATGAGTTGTTGAGTTGAGACATTGAAAAGACAAAGTGAACTTAGGAAACTAAGTGAAACCCTAATTAGAAATGAAAACAAAACCATCAAGGGCTAGTAAAAGTATTTGCTCATAGAACATACATAGGTCTGACATGTGTAATACCCCATTTTCAATTCAAAAACAGAGTGTAGAGATATGTTTAACTCCACCAGGTACAATTATAGTTTATTTTTTTCTTGTTAATTCCATGAAATCACCTTAAGAACTTTTGAAGCTCTGTTAATAAATGCATGTATATTGGAAGTTACTGTTTGCTGATAAATCAGACATTTTATTATTATTTAAGACACTCCTTTATTCCTAAGGCCTTCACTGGTTGGTACTAGCCTAGTTATTCTTAGGCTTTGCTTAAGACATAGTTTTGTCATTTACTTACATGCTTTAGACATAGCTTCTGAGTTATCTCAGAGATGACTGCACTTGTATGTGCAGCCAAGAATTATCTGTAGGTGTTATCTGTCCTTCTTACTTCTCCTGCTGAGTACTGTGATTCATGAGAGACTCACCATATCCAGTTTTATGTTCAAAGCCATACTTTCATGCATGCAGGTAAGCATTCTTCCCACTGAGTTCCATTCCCAGTCCCACTCATTTATTCTCAATGGTTCCTACTGACCTTTACTTGCTACAATAAGTGAAAAGAGATCGCCATGCACTTACTCCACCTTGAATGGTAATGAAGTTTTGCTACATATTGCTCATTCATGGCCAATTTCTCTACACTGAAAATTTAAAACATTCTATTTTACATGGATTAAGGTTAATGGAATTTAGATATAAAAAGTTTAATTTTCTCAATATATCGATTAAATAAATAAATTTACTGATCTATGGGAGTGATTATGATGATTTGTTATAGGCCAAGTATGAAAAAGATTGATATAAGAAGCATCTGGGTACATAATTCAGAAAAAAACTAGTAAAAAGTAAAATTTGTTAATGAGATAGCACGGAGGAAATGTATAAAAAGGATCCTCTAGGTACTAGCTTGAACAGAGCACCTGCATATTCAAGTATGATATGAATGCAATTCAAAGGATGAGGCAAGGCTAAGATACATTGACTTCATCTCAATGATAAGTTTAGTAAGTAAACTTTTTAATGCCAACAAAGTCATAATATTGTTCTTGTTAAGTTCTTTAACTGAACCATGCCTTAATGGGTAGATAATGAAACTCCTGAATTTGTACTAACTGAAAAGAAGTCAGAAATTGATTCCATAATTACAGGATCAGATGGAAGAAAGAGATTGTAGTTGGAAATGCCCACACAAAAATAGAAAGCAAGTCATCAGATTGACCCTATTGATGACTGTGATGATTATGTATGTTTAATAGGCTGAGAGAAGAAACCTCACTTCTTCCAGCCATGCTTAGATAGAAGAGCATCTCTGTGGAGCACAGAAAGTAAACTGAATGAGCAGGAAACAGGGACAAAGCATAATCTGTGGCTCAAAAGTGTAGAAGAACATAGAGGAAGATGAAGGCAACATTTGAGGGAATGTGTCATTCCAAACGTAAGTGTTAGGAACTCATTCCTCAAATGCAGATCAAACTGTATGATAGTTGTATGTTTTGGAGGTAGATACAATTATATGAAATCATAAAGGGAAGATCCAATGAAGATACTATTAGCTTTATAATTATAGGCAAATATAGCAGATCTGAGAAACTGTAGGTCTCAGCATGTGATGTCATCTGACATGTTATAAAATAGAAAGAAAGCTCTCAGGATTTGTGGTCCAAGCAAAGAAACATGCTCTGAGGTTTCATCAAGCCCAGTAGTATACTAAAAGTCTGTATTTTCTGTGTTTATGCCTACCTTCTGGTATTCAGTTACAGTGACATAAAATAGTAACAGATAAATGTCAAAAGTAGAAAGAAGGGAGAATTCATAAAGTAGGTGTAGATGGCTAGGTAGTACTCTACTTCATGTGTGTTTCCTGGCTACCTTCTTTGCAGAAAGACATATATAAAAGAGATGGTGCTAACATTCTCAAAGTTCTTGGAAAAAGATTTTCTGGGTACCCAGATGAGAGTGCAGCTTTGACATCACATTGCCTGGAGCCTATGCGACCCTTCATAAAAGACACAGATATACTCTGCCAATATGGCACCTAATGTGGCTAATAAGAACTTTCACTTAAAACTAAGAAAAGCTTAAGAAATGTTTTAAAAACAAAGGAACAAAGACAAGCAAGACTTCTTTGTAGCAGCATTCTTCTTGGTTGGACTCTGTTTTGTGGGAGAATAGTAAAGATTTGCACACCTCCTTTAATGGAGGTTTCCAAAATTAGCAGAAGAGGCAAAAAACCCCACATGTCTTTTCACTGCTAAAGGTTAACAGTGTATTTTAAAATATACACAGGCAGAGAGTAGCTGGGTGTAGTGGCACTCACCTTTAATCCCAGGACTTGGGAGGCAGAGGCAAACAGATCTCTGAGTTTTCAAAGTAAACCTAGTATGCAAAATAAATTCCAGGACAGATAAAAGTTACACTGAGTAACCCTGTCTCAAGATATGTAAAATTAAAAGTAGAAAAATAGAGTAGTAATAAAGCCATGTAAAGATGGGAAGCAAAGAAAAATTTCAGACATTATGTACTGTTCTGTTATATTTGAATTGGTTGACTGCAGAGGAAATAACAACTACTGATTAAAGAAATGCTGCTGGATTAAATCAATTTAAATATTTTAAAAATGTTTTGACTTCAAATTTTAAGTCTAATGGCAAGTTACTGGGAAAAGAATTTCTAATTTTCTTTCCACAGAAAATGAAAAGCTGTGGATTCCTTCCAGACTAATGTGGTTTGATCAAGCCAGACCCCCTGAAACAGAGTTTCAGGGGATCCAACATACAAAACAGCTTGGACAAAGCAGCCTTGCAATGATTAGAGCCAGGATTTATGTGCAGACACCCATAGCTAAACACTGAGGGGAATTCCTGGAATTAAGTTGTAGAGAGGGAAGAGTAATGAGCAAAGGGGTCAAGACCAGTCAAGTGAAACACACAAAAACAGCTGACTTGAACATGTGGAAGTTCGTGGACCCCAGCCAGACAACTGGGGAGCCAGCACAGGACCGAAGCATGACTACTGAACTTGGATGTCAGTTAGGAGACTTGGGCAGTCTATGGGGCCTCTTAGGGTGGAACCAGTATTTATTCCTAGTACATGAATGTAATGTGGGAGCCCACACTAAATACATGGGGGAGAGCCAAACCCTGACCCCAATGATGTAACAGACTTTGATGATTCCCCCACGGAAGGCCGCCCTCTCCCTGGGGAGAGAATGCAGAGTATTATGGGGGATTGGGTGGGTGATGGAAGGAAGGAAGGGTGATGTAATAGGGAATGATATATAAAATAGGACTGTTTCTAAATTAAATTTTAAAAAAGAAAAAAAATCCTCTAGAAGCTAGAAAAAGCAAGACACATATAAAGCCTCAAAACTGAAATTCGGTGTTCCAGCACCATCACTTCAGCCCATTTGTTAGACACCAGAACTCCATAATTATTAAAAGATAAATCCCTAATGCTGAAACAACAAAGTTTGCAGTAAATTGTTACAGCAGGAATAGAATTATACTACTGGGTTCTTTTCTGCATTTTCACATATATGTTTTTCAGACTGAAAGACAGAAGAGACTTTGAACACATTATATTTGCTGGGCTCAACACATGTTTTTATGAGTGTCTAGGCTCTCAGGCATAAGGGGGAAGTGTGAGATCAGGGATGTGTGTGGTGCAGGCAGCTGATGAAACTCTCAGAGGAGGTTTTTGCTGGAGGCTGAAGCACTGTGGGAGGATAGGTATGATGCTGCATACAGTAATAATCTGCCAGGTCTTCAGCCTGGACACTGCTGATGGTGAGAGTGAAATCCATCTCAGATCCACTCCCTGTGAAGCGATCAGGGACCCCAGTATCTCGAGTGGATCCCCAGTAGATCAGCAGTTTAGGAGACTGCCCTGGTTTCTGCTGGTACCAGGCTAAGTGGTTCTTCTTACTATTGCTGCCAAACAGATTCTGGCTGGCCTTACATTTGATGGAAACACTCTCTCCTACTGACACAGACACTGAAGATGGAGACTGTGTCATCACGATGTCCCCGCAGATACCTGTGATCATATAAGGACAAGGAACATACACAGATACACAAACACATATGAAAGTCAATTTGTTACCTGATGTCCTTGTAATGTCATATGGTCAAAGCATTATTACGTAAGAAATATGCCCTGGCATACATGGTCAAATTCTTATATAAAAAAAGTGACTCTGAAAGGATTATAATATTATTTGATTTCTCACCTGACACCCAGAGCAGCAAGGAAATGAGAACTTGGGTCTGTGACTCCATCTTGCCTGTCTGATGCCACTCACTTCTCACTGCAAAGTCCTGGTTTATAAATTATCATCAGCTGGGCAGGACTGGAAGGGTCCATGCAAAGCAGTCAGCAAACACAAAGCAAATGCCTGGACAGTGGCGGAAACACTCAAGAGCCAAAATTACCATCACTGAACGATATCAGCTTAAACTTTCCAACACAAATCAACTAGGACCCAGTACACTCTTCAGACCCTTGTAGGATCCCGCATACATGTGGCTATATACAGTGGATAAACATAGAGAAAAGTAAACTTTGTTGTCTTGTAGAAAAATGTTGGATTACACATATGATGTACATATGTATTTTACAGATATCTGTTTATGTTGTGTTACAGATACCTCAAGATTTTGAAGTTAGTTTCTTATTTTTATTAAAAATATAAATTTTCATCAACAATATTCTAATCATGGTTTTTCCGTCTTCATCTCATCCCATTTCCTCCATTCATTTTCACCTCATGCCTTCTTCCTCTTACACTTTAGAAAAAGAGATGATAAATGAAAAGAAAAAAACTAATATTTAAGAAATACAAAGCAAGAGAAACACAAACACACATTCACAGATAGACACCATAAAATACAAAATTGAAAGCCATAATGTATATGTAAACATCAGTAATGTAATAAATGCAAAAATAAATCAAGTTGAACAAAATACACAATTGAGCTTTATTTGTAACATCAGTAATAAATATCAAAACAAAACAAATTGAGCAAAAAAAAAATTAAAAACCCGAGTTCATTTTGTGATGGCTGTCTACTGATGGGCATGGGGCCAGCTCTTAACTGTGGTTTGTAACCACAATGAGATCCTATGGAAGAAAATTAATTCTTATTTTGCAGGTGGTAGGCACTTGGTAATAATTTCTTACTTAGCAGTTGGAGCTTATGTAAATTTTCCCTTCTCCCACTGGGCCCCATCTAGCTTAGACCTGTGCTGGACCTGTGCATGCTTCACAGCCTGTTAGTTCCTACATGCATCAGTCTTGTTGTGTGTGGAAAACAGTTTCCTTGATGTCACCCATCCCTCTGACTCTCATAATTTTTGCCTATCTTATTCCAAAGAGATTCCTGAGCAATCAGGGAGGAGTTGGATGAAGACTTTTCATTTTGGAATGAATGTTCCCAGTTCTCTCAATATCTGCAACAGGTCAAATTGAGAATCTTTGCATTAATTCCTATCTTGTGTGGGAAGGAGGTTCTCTGATGTTGCATGAGCAGAACATTCTGCTATGGTAATAACCGAATGTTATTTTGAGTCATTTCATTGCTGCAATCTACTAGCAGAACAATAATATCTGGTTTTCCCCTAGGTCCATGACCTATCTAGTCACAGGTTCTTGACCAAAAGAACAGTTTTACGCATAGAGTGGGTCTTAAGTCCAACTAGGTAGAAGTTGGATACGACCACAAGCATTCTAACTCACAGGATTTATAGCTGCAGTAGTGGCCACTTTTTTCATCTGGAAGAATGTAGGTGATCTTTCAGGACCAGGGTGAAAGGTATAGTTAGGCACTAGCTCAATTTCTGCATGTTTAATGAGTTATATAAGAGAGGAAAGGAGGTCTAAGGGTGGGAATACAGAGAGGGAAGGCTAAAAGTAAGAGCAATTTGAGGGATTATATGGAAGCCTACTTCAATGGACACATTCTAACATGTATACTTACATGAGAGAAATCTAAATTGAATCAGCAAATAACGAAGGAGACATAACTTCAACTAGACATCTTTTACCATCAAGTGAAACTTCCAGTGTCAGGAATGGTTCACATCTAAATGAGTTATTGGAAAGAGGGTCCCCACGGAAACCTCAAACATCTCTATCACTTGCTCTCCACAACTGATTGTAAAGACTTTTGCTGAGGAGATTTGCTTCCTTACATTAGAGGCTGTGGGAGAACATAGCAGAGTGGCCTTTGCAAAGTACACACAGAACACACACACATACATACACACAAACACACATAAACACACACACACACACAAACACACACATAAAAACACAAACACACACACACACACATACACACACACAAACACACAAACAAACACACATAAACACACACACACACAAACACAAACACACACATAAAAACAGAAACACAAACACACACACACATACATACACACACACACAAACACACAAACACAAACACATATACACACAAACATGCAAACACACACACACACACACACACACACACACACACACACTCACACCTATAACCTTGGGCTTCTTTGCCTTCATAGGTGTCAGGGCTGTATGTACACTGCTTTACCCACAGATCTCAGATATTCACCATTGACTTCTGCAGGTTGCTTCAGTGCTTCAGAAAATATGGATTTTATGTCGACTGCATTTGCTTCAAATATAAAACATATTTATAACATTTGGCTCATCCCAAGGGCTTCTTACCTTTTCTTGGTTCTTTTACTTTACCCACCAGGAGATTTGCATATTGTTCTCTGAGCAGCTCTTGCAAGTATGAGCTAAAATTTCAGCTTCAAATGACATTCTCTACTTAGCTTCTGAGGCTGCTGATGCTCTGGATACCTGGCAAGGACATGGGGATGCAAGATGACCAGTGTGATGCTGCTGCCCCTCATGTCAGTTTACTACAACAATTACAAATGCAGGGCCTATGGGATTTAGAACTGTGATCTTGAGAGCGTTTGACCAAAGGACCTGTGTATTGATGAAGATTGTCACAAGAATGGAGTGAGATGTTGTGAGAAAATACTTGTACAAAGTTTACAAATTTTATTCCTGTTTTAAAATTGAATATTTTTAGTTAGTTTGTAAGTCAAAGTAAATGTTATGACCTTATTGCAAATGACTTGAATTTCTTACCCAGGTGAATTTCTTCCTACTTACTTAAGAACCACTGGAAATATTGAATTAACCAAAACTATACTTTTTCAGTTAGTCTTTGGATTGTCAGTCTCCATCCCCTCAGCTCTAGTCAGAACCTCTTGTACAGTGATGAGAACAGACATTTAATTTGGTTTCTACATACTCGTGTCCAGTCTCCACAGCTTCTGATCTATGAGGATTCCAGCTGGGCTCTATGACTGGTTCCGTGGCAATGGACCTGGGACAAATATCAGCAGAGTGGTTCCTGGTTATGTCGGAATTTATTACTGCGTTCAGGGCATTGGAAATCTTTATACAAAGTGACTGCCATGAACAAAATCTACCCTGCTTCAGGAGGCCCAGAATCCATATTTTATGTATCTTTCAGGAAGGCCTCTCTGGAGGACATTCTCTGAATCTGGGTAAAAAGGACAAGTTGAAAAATCAAAGCAGCTAGTCATAGCTGAGGGCTCTTTGACACATGTTCCAACATACACCTCAACCCATTAGTGGATCATGAGCTTCAACCACCATGGGTGGCATCTAATAGAGAAATAGAGATGATACAAGTGCCTTCTTCTATATTTAATTTTTGTGTTTATGACTTTTTGGGTGCATTTATGTCTATTCACGATGTGTTTGCCTGGGGCCTATAGATTCAGAAGATAGAATCTGAGCCCCTAGAATTGGAGTCAAAAATTGGAGGGAGCTACTGCCCTGAGGGTACCAGGAATTGAACCTAGATCCTATGAAAGAGTAGCCAGTGAGCTCTCTACCCAATGAGAATCGCTCCACTCCCACAAATGCCTTCATAGTAAAAGACAAGTATGATGGATATTGAGAAAGATCCTATGCACTACTGAAGGCATTCCAATTTGATGGGGGGGCAGTGGAAAGAAGGGGATGTGTAAATGGCATCCAAAGACTCCTTCTTCCTTGCAAAATCTATTAATTGTAAACTGAAATGCAAAGAAAATTTCTTACACATAAAAATGACTTCATGAAACTAATGGAGAAAGTCATGAGTAAAACTCAGTGTTTGCAATTAATCTTGTTCTAGTCTCCTACTAGCTTAGGGTTCTGTAGGGATATGATTGTGATGCAGATGAAATTTTCTTCTACATACAAACTGGAGGGTCAGACTTCATTTCAGGAAGAACGACATCAGTGATGACATCACTTCTGTGATAAAACAACTACAAGAACATGTTGAAGAATCTTTGTCCTTTGCTTGGGACCATAGATTGATTGGGAACAGAGTTCAAGCATAGAGCTATTATAAACTGGTTGAGTAAGTGGAAGGAGCTTGAAGCAACTGATCACAGCACATCTGCAAATAAGAAGCAGAGTGTGAAAGATGCTAAAGCTCAATCACAGAGGATGGAGACTGAGTAATCATGATGTCTCCACAGGCACCTGCAATTGGAAAGAGATGAATGTCATACATACATACATGCATACATACATACACACATACATACATACACATTTAGAGATTTCATGACCAGCTCGAAATTTAGAATTAGAAAAACACTGACAGAAAACCATGCCCCACCATTCCTGTTAATGTAGGGTACAGGCATGAGGATTCATGAGCTGCTAAATAAATGGTCATTTGTTACTAAAGAATGGAGAAATAAATGAACCACACTCTATAAGAATTTTCAGAGAATTACACAGAGGACATCTCACCACCGAGTCCATGGCCTGTGAAGTTGCTGACAGACTGGGAATAGAAGCAGTGAGGTATAGTGCTTCAGTTTCCAGCACAGTCACCTACCTAAATTTTTCAATTACCACACAATTGAAGTTGGACTCTACAAAAACAGAAAAAATTATAAGCACTGAAGAAGTCCATGTGCTACCTTTTCAGTATTCACAGCCATGTTCAATGATCAGCAGAGAAACACTGGACATTTTTTGTCTAAGGACCTGGAAATCATGGAGAACAATCGACATAGACCTGCATTTCATTGCTCCCTGTGTATTTGATGAATGGACAGAGTGTTTCAAGAGCCCAATACATTCTTAGAGTAGACACATGGGGGAAGGCCAAGGCCCTGTCCCAAATGATATGACAGACTTGACGACTCCCCATGGTAGGCCTCACCCTCCCTTGGGAACAGAAAAGGGATGGAATAGGGTATGGTGCGAGTAATAGGGGAGGATTGGAGGGTGAAAGAGCAGGCATGTAAAACAACCTTGTTTCAAATTTAAAAGGAAAATAAAGAAAAAGAAAATGAAAAAAAAAAAAAAGATCTTGAAAACTAACACAAGAGGAACAGTATCTTCCTGAGTTGCCAAATGGAAAGTTGGGACTGGAGTGACATCTCAGCAGTTAAGGTCATTTGCTGTACTTAGAACCCAGGATCAATTTCTGGCATACAACTGGCAGCTCACTATTTTTTGTATCTCCAGTTCAAGGAGAACAAGTGCCCTCTTCTGTCTTGAGTAGGCACTGAATGCACAATTTACAAAGCATACACAATTGCAGAGCATTCATGCACATAAAAATTAATAAATCTCAAAGCATTGAGATGGAAGTATAGGTTGCCAAAACCTTATCATCTGGCAATTGATGTCTGGGTTGGTTTTCCAGATTCCAGAACTACAATGTTCTACTGGCTTTTGTAGAAGGCAGATTCTGTGGGAAATTGCTAATGACCAAATAGCAGTTTACATAGAGAACTTAATCACGTTGTGGTCCTTGAGTCTTAAAAGCACTGTGCTTGTACTTAACCCACCGGGTCTCACAAGTACTCATCAATGTGCTAGACACACTAGGTACAAGCCAGATGAAGGAAATGCCCATGGATGTGTGTGGTGCAGGCAGCTGGTGAAATTCAGAGAGGAGATTGTGTTGGAGAGTGAAGCACTGTGGGAGGAGAGCAGTAATGCACCTAAAAAGTAATAATATTCCAGGCCTTCAACATGGACCCTGATGGAGATAGTGAACTCTGACCCAGATCCACAGCCAGTGAACTGATCAGGAATTCTGGATGCCCATGGGGATGCACAGGGCACCATCTATATAGAAGGCAACCCTGGTTTCTGCTGGTGCCAGACCAAAGGTTCCCTGGATATAGCTGCTATACAGACTTTTCCTGGAGTTACAGCTGAGGAAAACCCTCTCTACTGCTTACACTGCTATTGTTAATGGATACTGGGTCATCATGATGTTCTGACAGGTTTAGTGAGATAATCAAGCTTGTCTGCACCTGTGGCAAGACCACGTCCATTGGGGTGGAGACAGGGCCAGACGTTACCTGGGGGACTAAGTCTAAAGAAGGGGCTCAGAGAGCTCTCTTGCTTGCAGCACGGGGACAGGAGCAATTCAGAGGCATCCATGGGACCAGAAACCTGCTGGTATTCTTCTGTCTATGTTGTAAGTTATTTCTCCCTGAATGAACATCTATTCAGCCTATTTTTTTCTCCTGATCCTTACTAAAGATCAATACACAGGTACCTATAATTGAGAAGAATTCAATACCATATAAACACGCACACTCAGATATATAATGACACAACCCGATATTTGAAAACTCTTTTTCTAATGTAATTATGGAAGCATACACTTTTGTTTCTCAAGTTTTTCTTTCCAGATTGGTCCTGCAACTGATTCACCCCAAATAAGCACAGAGACACTATATTCATTTCAAGTGTTGACCAATGGCTGGGATTTTTTAGTGGCTAGCTCTATCTTAATTAATAGCACATTTATATAAATCTATATATTTCCATGTGGTCTTGGCTTACCAAAAAATGCACAGATCTGTTACTCCTTTTGCATCTACATGACATCTCTTTGAGGTCTCTCTCTGTCTCCCTTTCCCAGAATTCTCCTCATCTCTAGTCCAACTATCTTTTTTCCTCTATTAGCCAAAGAGTGTTTTATTCTTCAACAAATAAGAGAAACACATATGCAAAAGAATATCCCCCATCACACCTTTAATCACAGATATGGGAGTCAGAGACGGGGAGATCTTTGTAAGTTTGAGGGCAGCCTGATACACTTACTAAATTCAGGAATAGCTCGGGTTATCTGGATAGGCTGTGTACCATGAATAAAAAAGTCTTCTCTAATGTCTGTATATTATTAATATAAGGTACAGTATATTCCATGACTGCATGGTATTCTATTAAACATATCATCTGAAAAGATGATAATACTTTAAAATGTGTCAACATACATACACCCAAAGCAGAAGGGACACAGGGACCTTGGTCTGTGATTTCATCTCATGCTGCACCTACCTCTCTGAAACAGCTCAGTGTCCTCAGAAAAGGACTGATTTATAAAATCGGATCACATATTCTGCCCTGTATGTACCCATGTAAAGCAGTCAGCAATGGGGGTAGAAAAATGAATAGGAGTTTGTGAGAGTGGCTGGTATCAATTGAGAGTCAATACCATCAGATAGTGTAAGCATTTAATGGGAGGGAAGTCAACATAGAAGTTCAAGGTCCAACATGGAACTCCCAAACTACAAATATATAGGTGCTCAAATGACAAGCTTTAATTCACAATCAATGAAATGTTTGTTTCCGTTTTCAGACATGATAGCAGAACTACTTCAGTACAACAATCACCATGATATAATGAATATGTTGATTAAAATAAATCAAAGGAAAGAGGGTTAGAAAGAACTATAATGAGGGAAATTGAAAAAGTCAGAAGGCAATGGGGGGAGGGATAGAGAGAATTAAGGAATAACAGAAAAAGGAGAGAAAGAGGAGTAGATGGGAGGAAAAGACAAAAGGGAATTTAAGAATGAGAAGAGAGCAGAAAAAGAGAGTGTATGAATGAAAGGGAAGGATAAAAAAGGAAAATCAGAAAGCAAGAGTGGAAAATGTTGGTCACAATATTTACCAAACTGAATGGAAATTTCAGAGCACTGAATCCACTCATGTCCTAAGTCAATAGACATCACTGCACACTCATGAGCTGCGGTTTCTAGGCTGGGCATCCACCAAGGAGGTAAGGGCAGGCCAAGAGTTCCATGGAATTATATGGCATCCTCATTAAAACACAACTTTAAAATGGCTTTTAATGTCCTTGTTAATGTAAGCCAAATGCCCTTCCAAACATTACAAACAAAAAGAGTGGTATGATAAACAGAAAATGGAAGGCGATAGTGAAAAATCAAGAACTCTTCAGGAACTCATGTTGTAATCCAACAATGAATCCCAAAATTGTCAAAATTTTCACTTTTTCCAAAAGTTCATATCCTAGAGCCTAGGTGATACCATGGCCATAAAATATGCCAACAATGAAATATATGAAAGCACATCAACCAAAAAAATTAATTAAAAGCAGATGAAGAGTTTGCTTCAGATATCTGGCAGTACAAACCTCTGTTGCATCAATGGATTTTGCTTCAGCCTTGATTCTGAACACAAAACATGCACACTTTGAATATGCATGACAACACATCATGGAACACTGCAGTTGTGGCATTGGCAGATTTCTGACTACTGCATATTATATTATTCATTGCAGTCTTTTAACATACACAATGTTCTTCTATGATAAGAAAACTAATTTAGTCAACTACATCCATAATCACCAATATTCATAACCATATAAACACCATTTTCATGTATCTCTGGGTTCCATAGTGTTAAAATGTTTAAATTTACGTTGGGTGTTTGGGTTGCTGGCTTGACTTACATAAAACCTGTCTAAATGTTTTATGTTGGGATTGGGAAATAATTTCCAGAAACACCCAAAGCATACTGCGACCATTTCCCCTAGGGTATTCAGGTAAAGTGGGAATCTCAGCATTGATATGTTATAAAATCACAGTATGGGAAATATGGTGAAGCTTTGCTACATAGTGTGGAATCAGATATTCTGACAAGATCATTAATTTTATAAAAATAAGCAAGCATACACATGTCACTAACATGTATATTTGCTTTCATCATTAATAAATAATAAAACTATAAATTAACAAATGATTATAAAACAAATTTCCTCATAAATTTTTATTAGTTATTGTTTGTCTTCTATACCTACTTTGCAAACTTATAAACCTGATGATACACTAAAGTTTTCATAGGTGATACTGCACTCCAAACATCATAATGCACTCAGAAACAAGTACCAGAGGACCCTGTACTGGGTTTGAAATCAATGTCTCCTCTATGAGGAAAATATTTAATGATAATCCGAAGGTTCCATGCAAATGTCCAAAGGAGACAAGCAAGCAACCGCCCTACCCAGCTATGATACCTATGAATGCCAATGACCAGCATTCTTTGATAATCCTCAGAGGTCAATGATGGGAGATATCATTCTGTAAATATGTTTCTTGTATTGGTTAATGTATAAAGCACTATTGGCCAATAGGAAAGGAAGATAGGAGCGACTAGGAGACAAAGAGGAAAGAGGAAGTAGTATGTAGGAGTCAAGATGGATAGACATGGAGAGAGCAGAACAGCAGTCTGCTATCCAGTAAGTTGAGACCACGTGGAAATACTTAGATTAATAAAAATGGGTTAATAAACCCATTAATAACATTTAATAAACAAGTAACTGTCCAACAGCATTATATCAAATACAGACCGACCTGTAGGGAAAGCATTCTGGTAACATATGACTCCACAATGTGGCTAATAAGAACTTCCACTTAAAACTTAACAAAAGTGTAAAAAATTAAAAAACAAAAACAAAAACGTTTCAGAAACAAAAGAACAATGACAAGCAAGGCTTCTTGGTAGCAGCATTTTTCTGTGTTGGACTCTGTTTTGCTAGACACAGAAATTTGTGCTGCTCCTTTAAGGGAGTTTTCCTTACTCAGCATAAGCTGCAAAGAAAAAAAAGAAAGAAAAGAAAAGAAAACAGAAAAAACAAAAACAAAACCAAAAAAGCTCAAGGCATTAAAGAGCTCTGCTAACAACTGAATGGTGTGTACAAGAGCTGGTAATGGCAGTGAGCACAGCTCTCAGTGCTGGTGGTAAAATAGCCGCCACCATCTTGGATAGACCAGAGTTAATACAACTGTGGCTTTCATTTTAGCAATGTTGTTGTTTACCAGATAAAAAGGCTCATGGACAGAAAAAGATAAAGATTTACAGTAAAGCCAGATTTAGGTAAAGAAAAATCACTAAATGTTTACAGTGTGTTTTGAAATACATGTAGGCTTGGGAGAGCAAAAGAAACAGTATACAATTGTTTAAAGAAGAAAAAAGGAAATAGAGAAGCTTGGTGTGGTGGCGCATGCCTTTAATCCCAGCACTCAGGAGGTAGAGGCAAGCAGTTCTCTGAGATTTCAAAGTAAACCTGGTATGCAGAGTAAAATCCACAACAGATAAAAGTTACACAGAGAAACCCTGTCTCAAAAAATGTAAAAGTAGAAGTAAAAAGAAATAGAGTAATAAAAAAGCCCCATAAAGTTGGAAAACATGGAGAAACTGGATATTGTACGCTGTTTTGTTATCTTTAAATTGTTTGACTGCTGAGGAAATAACAACAATTGTTAAAAGAAATGCTGCTGGATTAATCCAATTTACATACTTTAAAAATACTTTGACTCCAAAATTTAAGTCTAAGGACAAGTTACTGGGGAAAAGGATTTCTATTTTTTGTTTCCACAGAAAATGAAAAGCTGTGGATTCCTTCAAGACTAATGTGGTTTGATCAAGCAAGACCACCTGAACCAGTGTTCCAGGTGATCTAACATTCAAAACAGTTGGGACAAGCCAGCCTTGCAGACTACAGCCAGGATTTCTGCATATTCTTAGGATCCCCATGACAGCGCCCCTACCAGCAGGAAGTAGTTTGGAAAGAACGACGCCTATATTCCCAAATATTGTTTATAAATGCTTGTTTTCATTTAAATGGGGTTGGTTATACATGGTAAATGATCACATCCAATCTTTTAAAGTAAAAAGGGGATTATGGTAAAGATATGAATACTTTGATTTGGAATAGATTTTCATTTATTGATACAAATTTAAGGTCAATTTTGTGATTTGTATATTTCGCCTCTTGTTTAGGTATTGTGTTTATAGAGCTCATTTAGAAATGTAATTGTATAAATTAGTACAGATTATGATAATTATGTATGATAGTGAAAACTTAGATTTGTTAGGATTTCTAGATACACAGAGATGAATTTAAGATGAATAGTCATTCATCAAACCTTTCAAAGACCTACAGAATATGGCATTTAAAATGGTTTAGGGATTTTCTTGAGAGGGAGATATAACTGCTCCTGGCAACACCACCTGCATCAAAAAGAAAGATGGGCATAGAAGAAACACATGATGAAATTTGCTTCCAATATGACAAGATGAGCCATTTGGGCAAGATACTGCTCTTGTCTGGACTGTTTGACATTATTCTTTATAAACTGGACATTCAGGACCCACAGGAAAGTTACTGCTGCTACAAGATGGACAGTGCCACAGGATTGCTACTTCATGGAAGAGTCTGCCAGACATTCTGCAGGACACAGAGAAAATGACTGACAAACTGCCAATACGGATGAACAGTTTAAAGTTTCTTGCTTTGCTGAGGAGTCTGCCAGACATTACTTTGGCCTATAGACTGAAGATAGAACATAACAGAAGAATTCGGGGTAGTGACCAGGAAGTGAGTTGTCTCTCTCATATCTAGAGTTTATATATTATCCTTCTGTGGTCTTTGAAGGATTTGAAGACAGACAGTTATGGTTATAGTTTACCTTAGGATTAAAGATAAGTTACATATAAGATGTTAGACTCACAACGATAGCATTGATGCTAGAATATTTTCTTTAAGTCTTACTAAATGTTAATGTACTAAATATTGTTAAATGTGATTCTTATTTGATAATTGTTGTGTCATATATTTTACTATGTTAAGGTTAAAACCATTCTTTTTATTTTAGAAAGAAAAGAGGAGATGATGGGAGATGCATTTCTGTAAATATGTTTCTTGTATTGGTTAATGAATAAAGCTCTGTTGCCCAATAGGAAAGGAAGATAGGAGGGACTAGGAGACAAGGAGGAAAGAGGAAGTACTAAGGAGGAGTCAAGATGGAGAGATCTGGAGACAGCAAAACGCCGACCTGCTCTCCAGTAAGATGAGAACACCTGGAAATACTTACATTATTAAAAATGGGTTAATAATTAAGACAGAGCTAGCTGATGAGAAACTAGTAACTGCCCAACAGCATTATATCAAATGCAGAGTCTCTGCATGTTACTGTGGGCTGGCGTGGTGGTGGGACAGACTGGCAGGGAACAAACATACTCTTTACAGGTAAAGAGTGGTATCTGTATCTAGATGGTAACCAACTTGAATCTAATTGGACTAAAAGACCTGCAGCTGGAACTCATGTCTGGTAGCAGAGGCCTCACCAACTACCTAGACCTAGAGAAGTTATGGAACTTGAAGAAAAATATAAATATTCTACATTACTAAATGAGCATAACCCTCAACTAAACTGTAAATAATTTGACCTCATCACATAAATAGCTATAGTCCTCTCCACCCAGCAGGAAAATTGCTCTGCAACATATAGAAACTTTTATAGAAAGACAAAACCACTTGTAATACAGAGTTGTAGAGTCCAGACATAACACATATAGCTACAAAACATACCAACACTAAGTCTCAGGGAATATTGTGAAAAGAAGACAGGTTGCAGAACACAGAGGATCAAGGCCTTTATTAGGAGACTGTGTCTCTTAGTATTGACCCTTTAATACTCTCCATCATAATTTTATAAATATTATTCCCTATCAAGGAGTGAATACTTCTAATAAATATTTATATTCTTTTTATTGTTTTTTATTATTTTACATATCTATCCCATTTCCTACTCCATCCCATTATCCCATCCCTCCTGACCCCCCCTCTCATCCCATTCCCCATCCACTGCCCAGGGAGGGAGAGGTGTTCCAGGAGGGATCATCAACTTCTGTCAAGTCATTTAGGGTAGCACCTAGGTCCTTCCTCTTGTCTCTGGCCTAAAGGAGTGTCCCTCCATCGGAAATGTGCTCCCAAAGTCCTTTTTTGCATCAGGAACACATCCTGATTCCATTCTCAGAGGTCCCTTAGACTGTCTAGGCCTAACTGAGACACATATTCAGGGAGTCTGGGTGGGTCCTATGCTGCTTTCCCATCTATCAGTCTGGAGTCAATTGGATCCCCCTTGATCAGCTCAGCTGTCTCTGTGGGGTTTTGTAGCCTGGTCTTGACCCTGTAGTTAATTACTCCTTTCTCTCTGCAACTAGCTTCCAGTAGTTCAGCTCAGTGTTCAGCTGTGAGTGTGTGCTTCTGTTTCCATAAGCTACTATATAAGGGCTCTACAATGGCATGTAAAATAGTTTTTAATCTCATTATCAGGGAATGGCATTTAAGGGATCCTCTTCACTATTGCTTAGATTGTTAGTTGGAGTCATCCTTGTAGGTTTGTGGATATTTCTCTAGTGTCAGTTTTCCCTCAAACCTATCATGTCTCCCTCTATTATGGTTTCTCTTTTCTTGCTGTCAACTCTTTGTCCCCTGACTCAATCAAATCAATCTTCTAGTACCTCATGTTCTCCTCTCCCCTCCTCTTCTCCCCATCATTTTCTTCTAAATCCCTCTCCACTCACTACTCCCTTGCTCCCATATGCTTGTGAGATCCTTTTTTTTATTATTATAATAATTTAAATTTGAAACAAGCGTATTTTACATGTCAATCCCAGTCCCCCCACCCTGGTATCCACCCCTATTACCCCCATCAAATTTCAGCCAATTCCCTTTCTGCTCTCCAAGGAGACTGAGAACTTTCATGTGGAGTCTTCAAAGTCTGTCATATCATTAGGGGTAGGGCCTAGGCCCTCCCCCATGTGTCTAGGCTGAAAAAGCATTCTTCATGTGGGATGGGCTATCAAAGTTCACTCCTATATTAGGAATGAATACTGATCACTTACTAGAGGCCCAGTAGACAGTCCAGTCCTCCTAACTAAAACCCACATTCAGGGTGTCTGAGTCAGTCATATGCTGGTTTCCCAGCTCTCAGATTGGAGTGCATGAGCTTCCCAACCTCATTCAGGTCAATTGCTTCTGTGGGTTTCTCAAGCCTGGTCTTGACCCCATTACTCAGGACTCCTCCATCTCTGTAACTGGATTCCAGGAGTTTGGCTAGTGTCTAGCTACGGGTGTCTTCTTCTGCTTCTATCAGCTAATAGATGAAGGCTCTAGGATGGTATATAAGGTAGTCGTCAATCTCATTTTTGTGGAAGGATCTCTCAAGCAAATTGGGAGAATTGATTGAGGGCAGATGGAGTTTGCTCTGGACATCTTGTCCCTTTCCCCTTCTGTGGGGGACCTTTTAGGACTCTCTTAGGGTCCTCCTTGTATTCTAACTTCTTTTTATGTTTTCCTTCATTATTCTTCTGTATTTTCATACTCTTTTAAAGTGGTTAGGGAAAAAGACATTCATACTCTTGATTGATTCATTCTTTATTCTCTGTTCCTTTATGTGCTTTTCATGTTCTTTTTCTGCTCTTTCTACAGTATACTATTTTTTTAACATCTTATATATTCCAAATAAGTATATTAGGCAGAATAGTTACAATGTGATTATATTCTGTTTCTCAAGTGAATGTTTACAATGATTATAATGTCTTTCATCTGCCTTAAATGATTAAAAATGTTATGTATCACAATTGAAAAAAATTATTCCAAGAACTCATATACTTCATATCCAAGCAAGTTGCTCTAGATTAACTGTGTGGGCATCAAGTTAATCCTGTCAGGTCTTTTAATGACAGGCTGCATTTCTCATTTATACAGAAAAGCCCAACTACTTTACTACTTATATTGAAAAGAAATCCTATAAAGAGCCATAAAAGAATCACAAACATAAAAATTTTAAGAAAAATGATCAGTCAGATGACAAAGACACTTGCCAACTAGCCTAATGACAAACCTGAGCTACATCCCCAGATCCCAAATAAAAACAGACAATTTCAAGTATCCTCTGACTGCCGAGAATATTAATCATCACATGTGCACATAGAAATGTGCACACACATACACACAGATGCAGGTAATTACCTAAAATATTATAAAAGTTAAAAGAACACATGGATAGGAAAAGAAAACCAGAAGAAATGGGCAGCAGTATCAGTAAGTAAGAAAGCACTCCAGGATGTACAAAAAGCAGAAAAAACTCTCTCCTAGAGCTTCCAAACCAAACTGAAGATTGTCATTGTCATCACTTCAGACCATAGAGTCTTATGTTGGACTCTAGAACTCCAGAACTATAAAATGATAAGTTCCTCACATTCAAACAACAGAGTTTGTGGTAATGTGTTACAGAAGGTATAGAAGAATGATACTGAGTTCTCCTTTGCACTCTTGTTTATTGATTTTTCATACCAAAAGACATAAGAGAAGTAGAACCCATTATTTTCCATGGCTCAGCAAACATTCAAAGGGTGATTGTTTACTATCTGGATCTCAGGCAGAAGGGGGAAGTGTGAGGTCCAGACTGTGTTATACAGGCAGCTGGTGAGACTCCCAAGGAGGTTTTTTTTGAGGCTCAGACACTGTGGGAAAACCATCATAACTCTGCATACAGTAATAATCTGCCAGGTCTTCAGCCTGGACACTGCTGATGGTAAGAGTGAAATCTGTCCCAGATCCACTGCCTACAAAGCAATCTGGGACACCAGTTTCTCAAGTGGATGCCCAGTAGATCAGCAGTTTAGGGGTCTGCCCTGGTTTCTGTTGGTACCGGTTCAAGTAGTTCTTCTGGTAATTGTTATAAAGACTCTGACTGGACTTGTAGCTGATGGTGACCTTCTCTCCTGCTGACACAGCCAGGGAGGATGGGGACTGGGTCATCACGATATCTGCACAGCCACCTGCAATCAGGAATGGCAAGGATCATGAGCAATAAAAAAACACACAAAATTTAATATGGATGAAATTTGTCATTTAATGTGTTTGTAGAGCCACATTGTCATTGTATTGTTGCATAGAATATTACACTCTGGCACAAGTTATGAATTTGTTTTATACAAAGAAGTGACTCTGAAAATACTTTAATACTTTGAAAGTCCTCACCAGACACCCAGAGCAGCAGGGACATGAGAACCTGGGTCTGTGACTCCATCTTGCTCCCCTGCCTGTCTGAAGCTGCTCAGCTCTCACTATCAAGGCCTGGTTTATAAACTCCCAGCAGCTGAGCTGAGTCAGAGGGGCCCATGCAAATCACCCAGCAAATACAGAAACAGATGACTGGGCAGTAGGGTGAGGTTGGCAGGTGTCAATCAATAGGTAAATATACCATCACAGAGATGATAAGACATCAATGAAAGACACTGACTTTCTAGGTCCTCTAATAGAAGCTTTCATTAAAATCCACAACATACTTAAATGAGTGGACATTTTCAGAGATAGTAAGAGAGCTATTTCAGAGTGATAATCCTGGGGAAATAAAGTTTTCAAAAATATTACAACCTCAAATTAGGTAACATAGAGTAAGAAAACATGCAATAAAAGAAAGGGAAAGTGGAAGGAAGAAAAGAGGAAATTTAAGAATAATGAGAGCATTTATGCTATTTTTTTTTTCATTATCTCCCATCTCCAAAGCCACTCTTATACTAAGGACAATGAATAGTGTCTCAGACATTTGGAATCCAGTTTCTGGGCCAAACATGGAACAGAGATACAAAGAGCATCCCATATTTGCTCAGTGGAAATCCTGGGGACATTAATTTAAAACTGAGATCAGAGGAACTTTAATCTTGAAGCAAATTAAACACAACAGTAGCAAACACACTTCCTCCCTACAATTTCAGGAACTGGAAAGAAAGCTCTAAATGGGGGATTAGAAGAGGAATGAAATAAACAAGACTTCTTCAAGAAGTCATGGATGTACACCAACACTGTCCAAAGTTTTTACTGTAGAAATGCAAATTCTATAGTAAACTGAAAATTAGCAGTAATGAAACCGTGTTAAGATGCTCTTGCAGACATAATGAACAGGAAAAAAAAAACTTCCCAAAGGGAGCACAGCCATCCTAATTCATGTAACAGTTTTACGGAGATCAATGAACCTCAACATCAGAGATTGTTGCCATCCAAAAGGGAAAATGATAAAGTATGAATAAAAATCAATAGCAATAACAAAAATCACAGAAATGTCTGGACGATTGGTTAGTGGTCATTAAAACTATATGTAAGAAGAAAATGATAGATCCAGTATTATGCATAAAGAATAAGAAAGAGAAACATAAAGGAATAAATAATATATAATGGCAAGGAGTCAATATTCATACCTGTAATCCAGAACTGGGTACACGAAAGCAGGAGCATCATGAGATTGAGGCCTGCCTGGGGTACATAGTAAGTTCTAGGACAGTCTAATCTGGGCATGGAGACAATCACTCAAAAATGTGCATCATTAATCAACTGGTTACAAAGCAGCTTATGGCATTTGATAACTGAAGTTAATTATCTATTAACAAATTAGCATTAAGCCAAGAATATCATTGAAAAATTTTATTTGCATGTACTTCCCTCTTACTTTTCAGTAAATGTATACTTTTATACGTCTACTTTTCAGGTATAAAGTGTTAAATTATTTGAGATAAAGATATTCAAATCTCTGTCAACTGTTAACACACCATCATAAGACAGATGGTGTGTAGTTTGAGAATATTCCCAATCTCACTGTCAGGAACATGACTGATGAATAACTACCCCGGAAGTGTCTAACAAGCTGTCATGTGTTCTACATCATTGCTAAATATTTTACTTGCCTTTTTGTCAGCTGCATTGAGCTTAGACTTTGATTCCATGATATTTACTGCTTCTCAATCAGATTGGACACATGGAGACTGGTGTCTTACAAATTCAAAGGCCCCTGTAGTTAATCATGTGTTTCTCATAGTATGTAAGGAGAGAATGTTGGAACTAAAATTATTTTTAAAAATTCAGTTTTATATTATGGATAATATAAAGAGCCATACAGTATTTGGTTATGTATCGTGTTTCCATAACATGTCCTCATGCATTAGATTATGTGGGCTGTGCTTAAAAATGGAGTATAAACCTCTTGGCTGAAAACAACACTAATTTGTGTGCTCCGAGCTTTTTAACCAGGGATTGTGTAGTTGAAGGCCATGAGCTCATGGGACACAAAACCCTCTTTTATGGACCCCACTGTAGATGGAGGCTCTGGGATTGTTAGTCAGAGATTTATACTAATATGAGACAGTACAAAGCTGAACTCTTCTTTTCTGTTCCATCACATAGAATCTTTTATTCTTTGGATGAGAGTCTGTGGCTACCGAATATCCATGACAAGAAACACTACACACAGGAAGATTTTCACAAACTCAGATAATACAATAGCATGTTATTCTTTGTTAAAATAGGACATGGTACCTGAGGATGTGGGAGTGCATTCAAGATACATACAAGAGTGACAGCCATGAAGAAAACCTGCCTGCTCAAGGAGCCCAGAGTCATGCACGCAGTTTCTCTCAGGAGATTCATGTAGATTTTCTGAGTCTGTGTGAGAGGATGAGGTTGGAGACACAGCCTGTCATGTCTTAGATCTCTTTGCTAACCATTTGCAGGCACTTGGACGTAACTGGAAGAAACCATCCTGAGTGAGGTAACCCAGTCACAAAAAATAGGAACATGGTATGTACTCACACGTATATGGATTTTAGACATAGAGCAAAGGATCACCAGCCTATGATTCTCACTGCCAAAGAAACTAGGATACAAGGAGGAAGCTAAAAGATTCATACATGGTCCCTCACAGAAGGGGAAAGGAACAAGATCTCCTGAGCATATTGGGAGATGAGAGGCAGTGATTGGAGAGGGGGTTAGTAGAAAGAGAAGGAGAGGAGAAGAGAAGGTGTGGGACAAGAAATATTGAGTCATGGGACAAATAGAAAAAAAGAGAGAGATAATGATGAGGGAACCATTATAGGTTTGAGGAAAAAAGTGACTCTAGAGAAATTTCCAGAGACCTACAAGATGACCTGAACAAAGGGGAGCTCATTGGACTGCAGAATGATAGCTGGGATACCAGCATAGGACTGACCCAGACCCCTCGAATGTGGGTGTCAGTTAGGAGGATTGGGCAGTCTATGAGGTCAGTGTTAGAAGAACAATATCCCTAATATAGGAATGGACTTTAGGAGCCCATTGCACATAGAGGAATATTCTCTCAGCCTAGAAATATTGCGGATGGCTTAAGCTCTGCTCCAAATGTTAAGACAGACTTTAAAGACTCCCCATGGAAGACCTCAATCTCCCTGGGAAGCAGGAAGGGAATGGAAGGGGCTTGAGAGGGGAACAGGAGAAGGGGAGAGTGAGGGAACTGGAATTGGCATAAAAAACAAGCTTTTTCAAATTTAAATATAAACTATTATAAAAAATTACAAAATGATACCTTTGGGTCTATCAATTGTTTATAAGACCCAAAAGTGTTTACTCTTAATATTGAACAATACTCATTAGAGTCAGAAGATATATAGTTCATTAACCTATAAAATCTAAAGTTATATACATAGATTTTTTAATATGGCTTCCCTTCTAAAAGAGAAAATATACCAATTAAGGTTGTATTTTACCCTTGAATAATAATCATATGTAACATAGAAATCACAATTTTTCTAAATTTTCTTAATTTTAAGATGTTAAATGTATAGTTTTTATTAAGGTTAGACTACATATAAAATAATGGCTATTTATTTTTGTATTACAATATCTTTTTACATTGAGGATTACAGAAGATATAATTAATCTCTCAAATGATACATTTATGATTGATCGCTTATGTACATATGTACTACTTATATGTGTTTGTTTTATACCATTAACTTGGTACCAGATTGGCTTCTATATTAGTACTCATATATATTAAAGTTACTAAATTGTCTCAATTTTCTTCGGCTCATTGTAAAACTAATATTTTAAGGAAAAATAGTCCCAGCTTCAACTGTCCCATCAGACTAAGGGTGACCACATATCCAGTGTTTATTGGAATACAGTTCTGATACTTATCTCAATTCTGCTTCTGTAACATCATTTGTGTTACTTGAGAATATAAATTAAAGAGATGATTACTCCTGCTCCACAGTGCAATTTTTTTTCTATTGGATAATTACCTTCCTTTGAGACAATAAACTCTTTGTTCCAAAGGGTAAAAAAAAAATATTTCTTTGCCTTTAACCTCGTTTCTGTTCTTCCTCTATCCCTATTATTCATTGATGTATTCATTGATGTCTTTCGAGATTGTCTCAGATTTCCAGGATGTTTTGTGCTGAACATTTTAGACTTAACAGCTCCTTTGACCGAAGTAGGCTCTTCATCTACCAGGTCGTTGAGACGTGTGGTCTCTCTTTCATGTCTGCTAATATATCAGTGAGGCTTACTCTTGAGGTTTTTGTTTGACATCAAAAACTTTTGATTCCAATTTTATTTCAGTTTTGATTGTCTTTAGTGATTCAATATCATGTCTTGAATTTTTCCTTATTTTATTCAACTGTGTGTTTGTTTCCAGGAATTCTTCATTAATGTGTTTATTTCCCTCTGGGTCATTGAAATATTGATAGTTTCTTTTTTTTTTAAGTAACTGTCTTCTGTCTCAGTTAAATCACATTTTTTTTTTCTGGGTCTATTGCAATACCAATACTGGCTTCTGGAGGAACCCCATTTTATTGGCTGGTCATTGTTTTTCTTTCTTTTCTTTTCTTTCTTTCTTTCTTGGCAAGGGATATAGTCATCTGTAGTTATGTAGTGCTTGAAGTGTTTCTTGGTGTGGACATTCGGTCTTGACTTTATTAGGTGGCTACTCTATTCTTTGGTTGCTGTTTCCCAGTCTGGTCCCCAGAGAAGTGAGTGAGGTGGTTTTGGGTTCCATGATAGAGTTCTCCCGTTGTTCCACAGGTAACACAAAGGAATGAAGATGGGCTAGAAGAGAACGTTGAGAGGGTAGGCAGAAAAGAGTCAAGGGAGTGGGGCTATGGTTGCAAGAGACTCCTGCCAACAGACTACAACAAGCTGAGAGTAAGTCTCAGCTTAAGACTTTTCTATTCGATAGCTTCCCCCCTTTCCAAACAAACTTAAAGACTTATGGTTGAGGAAAAAACACCCCTGAGAGATGGTGCCTCAGTGAGAAGCAATCTCAAGAGGTTCACTTTTAGCTCTGGAGCACTGTGGGAGGAAGTTATAGAAACTGCTGACAGAAATAGGTTGCAGTATCATTAACCTCCATAGAAACAATGGTCAGTTTGGATTCTGTAGAGACCTACTGCATTGAGACTGGCAGAAACACCAGACTCTAGATTATATTCTGCATAGATTAGGAGTTTTGGAGGCTGTCCTGAATTCTATTGAAAACAATGTATAATAAGTTCATGTATAATGACACTTTACCTTGGCCTTGCAGGAGATGATGGCCTTCTGTCCTGGAAACACAGCCAAAGAATATGGAGACTGGGCCAGTGCAATATTCCCAGTGGAGTCTGAAATGACAAACATGCACTTTACTGTCAAATATATACATCCCAGAGTAGTATAGTTGTATGTGATAATTGTCATCACATTCCTGGACATTTCTCTGAGAGAGCAGAAAATAGAAGTTACTAGGAAATTTACAAACTATCACAAATTCCAGAGTTCAAATGACCAGAATCTAAGAGGCATGGAACACAGTGATGGACACTGTGAACGCTCCCAACACTTCCCTGCACCTTCTCACCGGGAACCCAGTAGAGCAGTAACCATAGCAGGAGTGTGTATGAATCCATCTGAGAGCTATTCCTGTTTGTTGGGCCCTGGTAAGCTACCTTTAAAGATGCTATGAGCACCCTGAACCATTGCATAATAATCCAACATGCAATTCAGCTAAAAACAAAACAAAACAAAGAAACATAGGTTGGTGTTCAAAGAACCCATAATCTTGTTACAGACCGTGGGGACTGGGGATCTCAAAAACCAGTATCTTAATGTAGCTCATGTGGAGGTCTCTGTTCAGAGACTGGCTCAGATGCAGATGGTTAAGTGCTTCGAAAAGAGAAAGAAATTATAGTACCAACACCTGGGTTAGAAAAGTTTTGTTGTGAGTTTCTACAGGTAAATTCTTAGTTTTCTATACAGGGGCTCTTTGATATAGAACTGTAAGCAGAGTTTTGAATAAACATGGGCAGAGGAAGTTAGGACTGGAAATTCCTTGACTGGAATTCCTTGACTGGAAGATATTACTATGGCTACATTAAGGGTGTCAATCCTATGGGGGAAGATATTTAAAGCCCCTCAGATAGAGATAACTACAAGAAAAAAAAAGAACAGGGAGGAAATCAGGACAGCCCTGAAAGAAATTCTTGCTGTGACACAAAACAGAAAGTTTCTGAAAAGAAGGAGGAAGTTAATGTAAGGGACTAGGATGCAGGTACAGGTACAGATGAAGGCCATTCTCTTTATACCCTTCCTTGAATGCATTGCTTGAACACTGTAGCTTAGGAAGTGAAGAATTTCAGCCACTGCCACATTTAGACCCCTTTCCATGGCTTTGTGCTAATCATGATGATTGCTGACTGAATGGCGATCCAAAGACTCTGCTTTTCCCATGTATATAAATCCTACCCTGCAGAGCCATTTAGCGTGGTGTCAGCATGACCTTAAAACAATCCAGAAGTTGCAAACTACTTGTTGAGATGATAGATATTAGTCTCCATATATAAAGCATGAATTTAAACATGCCAGAGGACTACTAGCAGCTGGCCTGAGCATGTACGAGACCTCAAGACTTTTTGATTCGGAAGAGACATTATTGTGATCAATTTATACTTCAGGCTGAGAAGTGAAGCTCAGGGATACCATCTGATGTGGAGATGTCACAGAGGAAAAGAATATTCCTACCTTCTGCTGAACAGGCTCCTGCACTGCCTCAATATTTTGACCAAATTGGTATGTGTGGACTAAGAGCTAGGAAGTCTGTGTCCTCTTCAGGGGAGAAGCAAGTTTTACATATTTAAGACATAGACCTACTGAGCCTTCTACTAAAATTTTGGCTCCAGTTCAATGTTCTGTGAAACAAAAAGTGCAGGAAGCTGATGCAGCTGGCATACTCGTATGCCAACTTGCTTATGATGGGGTCACAGCAGAGATACAAATGGTGCTTGCTCCAATCAGGAGTGGCTCTCTATATCATTAGACCCTGGCATGTCAAGAAAGAGGAACTCAGACATATACCCCCCCAAAAAATTACATGGGAATCTAGGAAGTCTGTCTGAATACCTCAGAGGTCCTTAAAAAAAAGTTACAGGCTTTCCATTAGTCAGAGAATGGTTGGAGAACAGGCACATTATACCGTCCTTTTCTCCCTGGAATGCTTCAGTTTTTGTAATGAAAAAGAATCTGATAAATGAAGATTGTTTGTTGATTTATGTACTGTTAATGCCACCATGTGGCTATTGGGAGCTTTACAGCCTAGTTTACCTATGCCCACAGCTATTCCTAAAGATTGACCTTTAATAGTTGTGGATTTAAAAGATTAAATTTATGATATATATATATACATATATATATATATATTCATCTTGTGGAAGACCTAATTATGCATTCACTGATCTATTTAAAATTCTAGAAGGAGACCAGAAGACAATAAAAAATGACAAAGAACAAAATTCCCATCCAACCCAAGCAACACAAGAATCAACACCCAGAACTATTTTCATTCCAAACACAGAGGTATAAATTCTAGTGTAAGAATGCATTCAACAACAGAAAGGACAGGCAATATGGTACCACCAGAACCAACCCAGTGATTCCACAGCAGCAAAACCTGAAAATGCAACTGACACCCAAGAAAATGACCTTAAAAATAAGTTAATGAAGATGATAGAGGCCCTTAAAGAGGAAATGAAAAATTCTCTTAAAGAAGTCAAGGAAAAGACGAACAAATGCTTGGAAGAAATCACTAAATCCCTTAATGAAAACCAAGAAATCCAAAAAAAATAAAAGAAGATAATGGAAATAGTTCAAAATTTGAAAATTAAAATAGAAGCAATAAAGAAAAAAACAAAGGGAATTCTGTAAATGGAAATTCTGGTTAAGCTAACAGGAACTACAGATTGAAGAATCACCAACAGATTAAAAGAGATGGAAGAGAGAATCTAAGGTGTTGAAGATATGATAGCGGAAATAGATTTATCAATCAAGGAAAAGAATAAATCCAAAATATTCTTAAAATAAAACATTCAGGAATCTGGGACACTATGAAGAGGCCAAACCTACAAACAATAGGGACAAAAGAAGGAGAAGAATATGACCTCAAGGGCTAATGCCCCCAGACTGAAAGCTGGGAATCCAACAGGGGACTGACTCAGACCCCCTGAACATGGGTCTCAGCTAGAGGACTGAGCAGTCTGGGGGACCTCACACAGTAGATCCTCAGACAGGATCTATTCCTGGTGCACAAAAGGACCTTGCAGACACATCCCCCATGGAGGGATACCCCCTTAACCTAGAGACAGGAGAGAAGTCCTAGTCCCTACTTCAAATGACTTGACAGATTTACATGACCCAACCTGGATAGCATAGCCCTACAAGTGGAATGGGGGGGAGGGAGGGGAGGGTGGCCAGGGTGCATGTCACAGGGGAAAGAGAGTAAGAGGGAGGGAGGGGGAGGGAGCAAGGGTTGGAGGAAGGAAGAAAGAAGAAACTGGGATCCACATGTAAAATTTTTAAATTATATTATTAATTAAAAAAGGAGAAAATAAAAAATTACACCTTTTAAACACCATTCCAAGAGAGAGAGAGAGAGAGAGAGAGAGAGAGAGAGAGAGACAGAGACAGAGAGACAGAGACAGAGACAGAGAGGGAGAGACAGACAGAGAGAGAGAGAGAGAGAGAGAGAGAGAGAGAGAGAGAGAGAGAGAGAGAGTGTGTAGCTGGGTGTGGTGGCACATGCCTTTAATTCCAGCACTCAGGAGACAGAGGCTAGCAGATCTCTGTGATTTCAAAGTAAACCTTGTATACAGAGTTAATTCCAGGACAGATAAAAGTTACCTTGTCACACAAAAAAAATGGAAAAATAAAAGTTAAAGAAGTAGAGATGGAAAGCACAGAGAGAATCTGGATGGTATTGAATTGCCTTTAAATTGACTGCTGAGGGAATAACAACTGTTAAATGAAATGCTGCTGGATTAATTCAATTATATATTTTAAATTTATATATTTTAAAAATGCTTTGACTCCAAAATTTATGTCTAAGGACAAGTTACTGGGGAAAAGGATGTCTATTATTGTTTACACAGAAAATGAAAAGCTGTGTATTCCTTCGAGTCTAACATAGCTTGATCAAGCCAGACCCCCTGACATAGATTCCCTGGTGATCCAACACTCAAACACGTTGGGACAAGGTAGCCTTGCAGACCACTACAGCCAAAATTTCTGTATCTTCTTAGGATCCCCATGACAGCGCCCCCTACCAGCAGGAAGTGGTTTGGAATGAACAACACCCAAAGTCCCAAATATTATTTATAAATGTTTGTTTTTATTTAAATAGGCTTGGTTATAAATGATTAATGATCACAACTAATTTTATTTTAAAGATAAAAAGGAGGAGTATGGTATAATATAAATACTTTGTTTTGGAATGGATTTTCATTTATTGATACAATGTAAGGTCAATTTTGTGATATGTATTTTTCTCCTCTTGTTTAGGTATTGTGTTTTTATAGCTCATTTAGAAATGTAATGTATAAACTAGTACAGATTATAGATTGTTACCCTTGATAGTCAAAACTTAAGAGTTAAGTTAGTTAGATTTTCGAGATGTATTTGAGATAAATAGGCCTTCTTCAAACCTTTCAAAGACCTACAGAATATGACATTTAAAAACGTTTAGGGTTTTTTTATTTGTTTGTTTTTGGTTTTGGTTTTTTGTTTTTCTTTTTGTTTGACAATGAGGCAAAACTGCTCCTGGCAACAACAGGTGCATCAGTAAGGAAGATGAACATCGACGTTTACTTCCAATATGGCAAGGCTAGCCATTTGGGCAAGATACTGCTCTTGTACAGATTGTTTGACTTTATGCTGTATAAATTGGACATGCAGGACCCACAGAAAAATGACTGCTGATACAAGATGGATATTTGCTACAGGGTTCCTGCTTCATGGAAAAGTCTGCCAGATAGTCTGCAGGACACAGAGAAAAGAGACTGACAAACTGTCAATACGGGTGAGCAGTTTAAAGTGTCCTGCTTTGTTGAGGAGTCTGCCAGACACACTATGGCCTATAGGCTGAAGATGGAACATTACAGAAGAACTTCAGGTGACTGACTAGGTAGTAAGGTGTCTCTGTCATTTCTAGAGTTTATATATTATCATTCTGTGGTTTTTGATGGAGTTGAAGACAGATAGTTATGGTTATAGTTTTCCTTAGTTAGGATTAAAATAAGTTACATATAAAACTTTAGACTCACAAAGATAGGATAGATAATAGAATATTTTCTTTAAGTCTTACTAAATATTAATGGACTTAATATTGTTAACTGTGATTCTTATTTGATAACTGTTATGTGATATATTTTACTATGTTAAAGTAAAAACTCTTCTTTTTATTTTAGACAGAAAAGTGGAGATGATGGGAGATGTCATTCTGTAAATATGTTTATCTTATTGGTTAATGAATAAAGCACTTTGGCCAATAGGAAAGCAAGATAGGCAGGACTAGGAGACTAGGAGGAGAGAAAAAGTAGGGGAGAGATCCAAGTAGGGAGGAGTGAGAGAAAGGAACGCCAGCCCCTCTCTCTGGTAAGATAAGACCACATGGAAGTACTTATTTTAATAGAAATGGGTTAATATTTAAGACAGAGCTATCTGATAAGAAACAAGTAACTGGTTAACATAATTATATCTAATACAGTGTCTCTCTGTGTTAATTGGGGCTGGCGCAGCAGCCAGACCAGACCAGCTGGTGGAAAAACCTACTCTTAACAGATTCTGATAACTAACATTTACATAATATATATATATATACATACATATATATGTCATGTTGATAAACATGTTTCTCTTGTTTGTCTTTTTAACAGACCTCATTTCAAATACATATTTATTTAAGTTATAATTTTTTATGCTAGAGTGTTCAATTCTTCAATTTCTGTTTTCTAATACCGTTCACACAGTGTACATTTTTGATGCAGAGTTTGGGAAATATACTTGGTCATTACCACCACTATAGTTCAACATAAAAATTATCCTCTTCAAAACTTCTGACTTCTCATAAAATTAGACAAATTTAATTTCAAATAGACAAACCCTATACTTAGTTTTCTTTTACATGATATTAATACAACTTTTAATTCATAGAGTTCTTTCTAACCACACAAAAGTTTATTCATTATTGTATACTTTTCACAAAAATATTTTCCCATGAATATATCTTTTGAGCTATTTCCTTGCAATTGTCTTTCCAGTGAAGTCTGTTATTCTATTGTCTGTGTTTACCATATGGTATATATAACACCCTTGTAAAATACTACTTTTGATTTTTAGTTATTTGGCTTGAAGTGCCTACAAGCAAAATTTTGGGTCTTCATTAAGTTTCATTTTGTATGGTGTCTTGTGCATGTGTGTGGAATCTGTTTTGATCAAATGTTGCTTGTTTTTTTTCTTTGGAAATAAAAAGAATACTACCTCAAAAGCACAGAAAACACATTCAACAAAATCATAGAAGCAAACTTTTCCAACCTAAGAAGGATATGTCTATAAAGGTACAAAAATCTCGCAGAACACCAAATGTATGGGACCAAACAAAAAAATTCCCTTGCTACATAATAATCAAAACACTAAACATACATTAATAAAAAGGCCAAGTAACCTTGGTCTTGTTTTGGGAAAGAGGTTTTTACCTGTTCTCTATGTCAACAAATCCATCTTAAACCAGGTTCAGTATTGCTAATTTCTAGATTATGCTAGAAAATTTATTTGTGGAGCAAAAACTAATGGTCTACAGGCATGACATTGTCAAGAAATCCATGTTGTTTTATACCCCTCGATATACCCAATTCAGTTTTTAACCCTCTTTCAGTTCCCCCAAATTGTGGGGGATAATACTTTTTAGTTCTTGCTGGGTTTAACTTTTCTTTGTGATTAAAGTTCCTTTGATATCAGTCTTAAAATAATGTCACCCAGGATGTCTACAGAGAGAATTTCAGCTTTGTTTAGCATCTCTGTTCCATATTTAGAGGTTAACCTGGAGTGCAAATGTCTGAGGTACTGTTCATTCATAAGAATGGCTAGCAAAGGGTCAACAGCCTACTGTCCAGACCACCAGAAGAGTTAGGAAATAAGAAGGTCCCTAAGAGAGACATACATGGTCCCCCTGAGAAGGGGAAAGAGACACAATCTGGTGAGCAAATTGGGAACATGGGGGGAGTTAGGAGAAAGAGAAGGGCAGAAGAGGAGAGGAGGATGTAAGGGAGCAGGAAGACAGAGTCTGGGTAACAATAAAGGAGAACAAGAAAAGAGATACCATAATAGAGGGAGCCATTATAGGTTTAAAAAGAAATCTGTCATGAGGGAAATGTCCAGAGATCTACAAGGATGACCCCAACTAACAATCTGAGCAATAGTGGAGAGGCTATCTTAAATGCCCTTCTCCCATAATGAGATTGATGACTACCTTAGATGCCATCCTAGACCTTCATCTAATAGCTGATGGAAGTAGAAGCAGATGCCCACAGCTATACACTCAGCAGGAATCCTGAAAACCAGTTTCAGAGAAGGAGGAGTGATGAGCAAAGGGGTCAAGATCAGGCTGGAGAAACCCACAGAAACAGCTGACCTCAACAAAGGGGAGCTCATGGACTCCAGTCTGATAACTGGGAAGACCTCACACTCCCTAGGGAGCAGAAGGAGGAAGTGATGGGGTTGGGGGAACAGGGGAGGAGAGGAGGGTGAGGGAACTAGGGTTGACATGTAAAACAAGCTTGTTTCAAATTCAAATAAAAATATTATCATAAAAGACATTGGCTTTGTCAATGGGAGATGATGAACAACTTCAGCCTCATTTTTCTTCATTTTTCTATTCTCTTTTCCTCCCTTCCCTCACACTTTTCTTGAACACCTTCTTACTCTGCTTATTTCTTTTGTTAGTGTGATTTTTAAAACATATTTCCCTAGTCACATCAATCTGAGATAATTTTCCTCACATTTCTGCAAAAACCAACTGATTTAGATATGTCCTGGTTTTTAATCATAGCTACAATCATACCATCTTGCATATTTTTGTTGAAGGGCTGTTAGCTGATTACTTTCAATGATTTCTCACTCTTCTCTGAAGTAGTATGTTTGCCTGATAATTAATACCAGCCAGTCTCACACAACTGCCCAGGCAACTGCTTTTGTATTTGCTGACTGCTTTGCATAGGCCCCTCCAAAACAACCAGGATACTCAGAATTTATAAGCCATGCTTTTGTGGTGAGAACTGAGCTGTTTTAGAAAAACATGGGGAGCAAGATGGAGTCATTGACCCAGGTCCTCATGTCCCTGCTCCTCTGGGTATATGGTGAGAATATTAAAAGTATTTTAATCTTTTCAGAGTCCTACCTGGTATATAAGAAGTTTTCAGATTGTGCCAGAGTGCTTTATTTTTTACATAATAAGATTCTGACAATATAACATTATAACAAATTTCAAATTTGTAATTTGAAATTACAAATTTCAATTGTCGTAGTATAAACTGTGTTTGTGTATCTGTGTAAGTTCGTTGCCCTTTCATGATTTCAGGTACCTGTGCATACATTGAAGTGACCCAATCCCCATCCTCTCTGGCTGTGTCAGCAGGAGAGAAGGTCACCATCAGCTGCAAGTCCAGTCAGAGTCTTTATAACAATAAACACAAGAAGGACTACTTGGGGTGGTACCAGCAGAAACCAGGGCAGGTTCCTAAACTGCTGATCTACTGGGCATCCACTCGGAACACTGGTGTCCCTGATCGCTTCATTGCCAGTGGATCTGGAACAGATTTCACTCTCACCATCAGCAGTGTCCAGGCTGAAGACCGGGCAGATTATTACTGTCAGAATGATTATAGTTATCCTCTCACAGTGCTTCAGCATCTAACAAAAACCTCCTCTGGGAGTCTCATCAAACGCCTACATCATGCATAGCCCTGGGCTTGCACACTTCCCCATTCTGCTTGAGAGCCAGTGTGTTTGATACACTTAATCAAAAAGTTTGCAGAACTCAGAAAAATAAAAGTTTGCATGTCTCTTATGTCTTTTGTAATGAAAAACCTTTATATGAAAATGCAAAAAAGAGCTCAGTATTATATTTTAGTCCTCCGATAGCACACTACCCAAACTCTGTTCTTGATAATGAGAAATTTATTTTTTATAGTTCTGTAGTCCTGGTATCCAACAGAAGAAAAAAATGTTTGGGCTGAAGTGGTGATGATGGGAAACTCCATCTTGGTTTGGAGGCTCTAACAAGCAATGTGTTTTAGCTTCCAGAGGGGTTTCTTCCTTACTGGTGCCCATTTCTTCTGATTTTACTTCTCTTTTTTTATAGTTCTTTTTAGCCCTTATTACATTTTAAATAACGAATTACCCCTGTGTGTGCACAAGCATGCATGTGTGCATTTGTGTGCATGTGTGTATATATGCATATGTGCGCATGTGTGTATGTGTGCATACGTGTGCACATGTGTGTGCTTACTTGCCTGTTTAGGTGTACATGTACATTACATGTTTGAGGAAGTCAGAGGACAACTTGTTTACATGATTTCCCCTATTTTTTATGTGGGTTTTGTGGATCAAACTCAGGTCTGATCTTTTTTTCTCTGAGCAATCTTGCTACCCTTTAACCCCTTAAAATTCTTTCTTTTTTTTTTTTTTTTTTACTCAGTAGTAAGATAAATTTATTCTTTTTAAATTTTTTATTTAAATTAGAAACATTCTTACTTTACAAATCCCAGTTCCATCTCCTTCCCATTCCCTTCCATGCCTTCTCCGTCACCCCCTGTCCCACTCCCCATCCACTCTCCAGGGAGAGTGAGGCCTTCCATGGGGCAATTATCAAAGTCTGTCTTAGCCTAAATACACAGGGGAAGGCCTAGGCCCTGCCCTTAAAATTCTTTGTCAATGTATATTTATTGTACACGTGTTCCATAAAAGCAATGTCTCACAACTACAACCTATATTTTAACCATATAAACTCAATTTTCCCATTTCACTTTCTTTTCCTACTGTTTTCTTTTCTTTCCTTAGTCTCTCATGTACTTTTATCTCATACATGCACACACAGAGATACACACACATATACAAATAGGTACACACACACACACACACACACACACACACATACACATCAGACAATCACAACATGCACATACACACATACTTGTGTACAAACACATACACATATGCACACATCCAGAGATATACACACAAATACATATACATGTAAAATTTATACACACAACAAATTTAGGATCCACAAGGGATATAAGATATGACATTTTTTGCTCCTATTTCTTGGCCCACATTTCCCTCTTACCCGATTTCCAACTGTGGAGACTGAGAAACCTCCTTTCACCCTAATGTTGGGTATTATTTTGTGTCAGCAGATTCTGCCTTTCAGTTTTACATCTCAAATTAATTACACGGGAATACTTTGTGTTCCTGTGCAAACAATATGATAACTCATCCTGTCAGTATTCTCATTAAGAAACTTATTGAGCACCTCTTTCGAAGCTCTAGCAGAAAACAGGTTTGTTACAGATTTCATAATATTGTTGGATAATTTGAAATATCTTAAATGTCTTAAAGCTGTCTACTTGGAAATCAGTGTGTCCAAACATGAACAATGTGGTTGTTATGGAAACACAGCTATGCCAGGAGTTTCTTCAGGAAAATCTTGAAGTGATATGCATTGTGCCAATTTTAGAGGGTTTTTTTTCTTTTTCACTGTGCCAAAACATCTGAGGAAAACAAGTTAAGGAGCAGATTTTTGTTTTGGTTACAGTTTCTGAGGTTTCAGACTAGAGAGGGTTGGCATCATTTCTGTGGACCAAAAGGCATGGTTGGATTTCATGTAAAGTGTGGCAGGGAAAAGTGGCTCACCTCGTGGCAGCTGGGCTGCAGGGGGCACAGGAAGTATCTGGGGAAAAGACATGTTCAGAAGCATGTCCCTAGTTCCTCAAACTAGCCCTGATTTCCAATTTTCTACAGCCTTCCAATGATGACATTTAATTATGAATCGGGAATAGGTGAATCCAGGAATTGATTTAGAGCCCTCATGGCATTCACTTTCAATAGAGGGACCTGTAAGCTTGAAGTCAAATATTGTATACATGAACCCTTTGAGTAACACTGCAGGAACAAAGTATGGTACTGTCCTGTGCATGCGTAATTGGAATATAGGCAGAAGTGGAAGACAAGAATATCCAACATGGGTAATAAGTATTTTTTCCTTAGATTAAGATAGCAATTTTAACTTTTTGTTGACCATCATCAAATAAAGTGTCTGTTTTGAATGGCTTCAGACCTTGAAAATTTTGGCTCAGTGTTACAATCAATTGGTCTAGAATTTTTTCACTTTTGCTTTTTGGTTTTTCCTTCTATACCTCTGTTTTATTCATGCCATTTCTTTTTCTCCCCCCCTTTTCATTACTAAATTTCCATTCTTTACTTTCCTTCTCTCTACTTCTTTTTCCCTCCCTCCTTTCTTCCTTCTTTTCATCCATCTCTCCCATTTTTTTTTCTATTTTTGGTCCATTCCTTTTTAGTTCCTTTCCCTCCCATTTTCCTTTGAAGATTTCCGTTTTTACCTACCATGCTGATTATTTCCAAAAGATTGCTATAATGTGGTAGGTAGTTCTACCATTATGTCTTTAAACTGGTATAAACATGTCTTTGGCTGTGAGCTGAAACCTGTCCCTAGAGTATCTAGATGTTTGTGGTTTGGGAGCTCTAATGTGGAGCTCAAGCTTCTATGCTGACTTCCTTCCCATTGAGTGCTTACACTCACTGTTAATTGCCATCAGCCATTCTCACATGCTGCTGTTAAGTTTGCTTCCTCATTGGCTGACTGCTTTGCTTGGGCCCCTAGAGGCCAGTTCCGATGCTCAGATATTATAAACTAGGCCTCTGCTGTGAGAACTGAGCTGTATCAAACAGGCTCAAGATGGAGTCACAGACCTAGGTCCTCATGTCCCTGATGCTCTGGATGTCTGGTGACACATTAAAAAACACTATAATCTTTTCAGGGTAATGATTTTATTGAGAAAAGCCATGTAATTGTATAGTATAATGGGAGATAATTGCTATATTCCATATGAACTCAATAATATACAGGCATTAGAAAATACCTTTCTCCCTGATAAACAGTCTCTCTAGATAGCCCTTGGTATTCTGGAAATCACTATGTGGACCAGAGTGGCCTCAAACATACAGAAATCCTCCTGCTTCTGCCTCCCAGTCCCTGGTATTAAAGGTATATACCACTGCACTAAGATTAAAATAGACATTTTTAAATATCAATGATTGTGTCATGACACATCTGAGTGTATATGTATGTATGGCATTTAGCAATTCCAAGATAGTTGTAGGTGCCTTTGGGGACATCCTGATATCCCAGCCTCCATCTTCAGTGGCTGTGTCAGCAGGAAATAGTGTCCCCATTAATGGTAATGCCTGCCAGAATCTGATTCACAGCTACACTGAGAAGAACCATATGGCCTGGAATCAGCAAAACTGATGATCTCATGGGCATCTGGGGTTCCTGAACAGTTCACACTGGCAGTTTGGGTCAGATTTCATTCTCACCATCAGCACTGCCCATTCTAATCTACTGGGCATCCACTTGGAACTATGGCGTCTCTGGCCACTTCATAGAATGTTGATCTGGGACAGATTTTACTCACACCATCAGCAGTGTCCAGGCTGAAGACCTAGTAGATTATTACTATGTGCAGCATTACAGCTCTCCGCACCCCCCCCCCACATCTTCACTCTCCAACACAAGACTCCTCTCCGGGTCTTACCATCAGACCACACCACACACGGACATGAACACTTCCTTTGTCTGTCTCACAGCCAGTGTGCCTGGCACATTGATGAATAAACTTGTAAGACTTGGCAGGTTATGAATAAGACAGTGCCTCCAAGATCATTGGAGCAGAATGTATTTAAGTTCTTCTTGTAAGTGGCACCTCTTCAGTAACAGTCCACCATAGACTGTGGCTTGAGCAAAAGAAACTCATAATTTTATAGTTCTGGAATCCAGAAATCATTGGCTTGAAGTTAGGATTGGGGATTAATTAAGTATCTTTTAAGTGTTCTACATGTACACCTTGTGAATATAGTGCCCACAGAAAGTAGAAAGGGAATTGGGCTCTCTGGAACTGAACTGACTTTTGAATGCTGGGAATTGGTCCTGGGTACTCACGAAAAGCAGTCAGTGTTCTTAACCATTGAAATGTCACTCCAGTACCCACATTTCCATGCAGATGATTGGGAAGACACTTTACCTTTTTTGTTTCCAGATCTTGGTGAGCTCCTCACTATCAGCATTATGACAATTCCTATCCACATACTATTTTACGAAACACATTTTTTTTTACTGCAGTATAGTATCTGAAACATATTTCAATTTCTTTTAAATATTACATGCATATTGAAAAATTGTCTACCTATTTGCCTTCTTCTTACTCTTCTCCCTTTTTGCAGCCTACTTGGTTCATTCTTTCTCTAGTTTTGATTCCAATTTTCTCTGTCCCCCTACTTTCTCTTAATAACATATAAATATGGGCATTTATATTTCCATACTATCTAGAGCCTACAAATTAGACTTAAGTGATATATATGTGTTTTCAACAGCATTTCTGCTTTCTTCTCTTTTCTCAGGGTCCACATTCTCCTCTGATGTATCTCTATCTACTTTTGACCTGTAGAAAATGAGAATGCTCACTGTCCTAATGATGGTTTTATTTTTGCGTCACTGTGATACATCTTCCTTTTTATATATATTATAATGATAGGTAGAATGAATTTGAGTTACTGCCCCCATTTCCCTCAGTGATGGACTGCTAACTGGAATGGTAAGAAGAACAAATTCTTTCATACTTTTAAGTTGTTTTTTTTGGTCATGATGTTTCATCACAGCAATCATAACTCAAATGAAGCCAGCCCCCTTACCCTGCTATATCATCCTGTCCTATGCTTTGTTTCCCACAAATTTCCTTCTTTCTCTTAGTTTGCCTCTTATAAATTTCCTATCATTGTAATTATGTTCAGAAATCTAAGATTTCTAAATGAGAGAACATATGCCATATATCTTCTGCCCCTTAATCTTCTTCATGGGTCACATATCACTCTAAACTCTCCCTAGCTTCTTTCAAATGTGGAGACCAGAAACCTCACTCCATACTTAAGAAGTATGATTCTGTGTTGATAGACTATGCCTTCAATAACTTTATCTCCTATTTAAGACTAAATTTTATGCTTGCAAAGGATAAATCCAAGGCCCCATGTAAACAACATGCTAACAAATACCATCTATTTATTGTTTTTTTAAAGAATTGACCACATACAATTGTTCTTGTGTGTGCCTTTTAACAATTATAATATCCTATTGATAAATTGTCTCTTTTATTAGTTTTCTTGTGTTGTGGCAGAACACCATGACCAGGGCAACTTAAAAAAATGGGTTAATATGGGTTTTTAGAGGGTTAGAGTCCATGAGGGCTGAATGGTGGCAGCAGGCAGTAGATGAAGCAGAAGCTGAGGACTCACATCTAAACAACATGTATGTATAGATGTACATATGTATGTATACTGTTTGTGTGCTAGAACTGGAAATACAGATGACTGAGAACTACCTTGTGAATTCTTGGAAATACAAGAGCAACAAGTGTTCTTAAACATTTGTGATTTGAGAGCTCTAAGTTGGTTGGTCCTTGAGCTTTTATGTTGATTTCTTTCCCAGTGATTGCTTGCTCTTTCTTGGTAGTTTTACTGCTAATCTAAGCTGGATACTCATACCACACTGGTCAAGCATTTTACTTCTTTATTTGATGGATGACTGCTTTGCATAGGTCCCTACAGACCAGCCTTGCTGCTCATGTCTTATATAACAAGGTTTGCAGTGAGAACTGAAATGTATCAGGCAGACAGGTGCATCAAGATGGGGTTACAGACACATGTCTTTATACTTCTGATGTTCTGGGTCACTGGTGAGAAATATAAGTGTACTATAATATCTTCAAATAATTCATTTTTATAGAAATACCCATTTTCCTATAGGAAGCAAATAGCATGCAGATATAACACCATCAAAAAAGAAATTTTAAAAATTGTATCATAAAGTCTTTTGTGTATATGTGTTTAATCACTGGTTATTTCTTTTTCAGGAGCCTATGGAAACATTGTGATGTCCTAGACTCCCAAAACACTACCAGCATCAGTAGGAGACAGGGTCTCCATGAGCTGTAAGTCCAGTCAGAATGTGGTCACTAATATAAAATGGTACCAACAGAAACCAGGGCAGGCTCCTAAATTACTGGTCTACTGGTCATACAATCGGTATACTGGGGTACCTGATCAGTTCATAGGCAGTGGATCTGGAACGGTTTTCACTCTCACCATCAGCAGTGTCCAGGATGAAGACCTGGGGGATTATTACTGTATGCAGGATGATGATACTTCTCTCACAGTGCTTTAGCCTCCAACACAAACCTCCTCTGAGAGACTCACCAGCTGCCTGCACTACACAGAGCCCTAGATTTGCAAACTTTCTCCTTCTGCCTGAGAGGTGGTATCGCTGATGCAAAACTCAGTAGATAATAAATGAACAGATGGCCTTCTAGATGCTTTGAATTATAATGTCTTTATAGCAAAATAAAATGAAGACACAGTGTCTTTTTTATTTCCTCAGTACAAATTCTGTGGATTGAACACAATAAATTCATTTTCCTATAATTCTGGAATGCAGAAGTCCAATTTGAGTCTCATTTGGCTGAAGTCAAGAGGCTGGAAGGCTATATTTCTACTCAAGGATATGGAAGAGAACTTGGCTTTTGCTTTTCCTAGCTCTCAAAAGCCTCTCTCACTATTGAATTTCTGGCAATTTCTCCAAAGTTCTCCTTTTTTTGGTTAATTTTCTTTATTGGCATATATAATGCTGAGTTTCATGAAACAAAACTGTAAAATATGTACCATATTTTGTCAATAATTTCTCTTGGTTTTCCTTTTCTATACTTATTCTCTTCATCTAACCTCCATCCTTTTCCTAGTTTCCCTTTTATTTTTACATGATATATACATGTGTCATTGTGTTTATTCACACATAGACAGACATAGACATACTGTTTTATTAAACTGCAAAAATTTAAGATCTACAAATTAGAGGGAAGATGAAGTTTGACTTCCTAAACTACATGTTTGATCTATGCCTTCTGTTCCTGGGCCACATCTCTCTAAAAAAAATTATGAAAATGGAAAACGACCTTTATCCTGCAAGAATAATGTAACTGTTGGTAAATTTCTTCATGAAGGTAAACATCTATATAGGGCACCTGTGGCACTTCACTCAAGGCATGAACAATAGTAGAGTTCAAGTCAGTTTTGATTTTTCACAGTTTCACACATCCTTTAAGAACACCTTGCCCATGGTTTCTTCAGTGATCATTCACCATGGGTGTGAACACAGACTGCATAGACTATGACATTCCTTAAAGCTAATCTCTTGCTATTTGTGTTTTTGTAGAACAAAATTCAGCATTGGTTGTGTGATTGTGCCTTGTATCCCATCCCAAAGAAGACATCAGACTACTAGGCTAGAAGTTCAATGGAAGGTAACATCTGTATAGATATCTGCCTCTAATAATCCATATGATGCTTTGATTTCTCTACCGCGCCAGCCCCCAAATAATACACAGAGACTCTGTATTTGATATAATGCTGTTGGCCAGTTACAAGTTTCTTATTGGCTAGCTCTGTCTTAATGATTAGCCAATTTCCATTAATCTAAGTATTTCCACGTGGTCTCATCTTACCGGAGAGTGGGCTGGTGTTCTGCTCTCTCCAGTCTCTCCATGCTGACTCCTCCTCACTACTTCTTCTTTCCTCCTAGTCTCCTAGTCCTGCCTATCTTGCTTTCCTATTGGCCAACAGTGCTTTATTCATTAACTAATAAGAGAAACATATTTACAGAATGACATCTCACATCGAGCCTAGGCTATAGAGTGATTTCTAGCAAACCAAAGGCTATACAGAGAAATCTTGTTTCAAAAAATCTAAATAAATAAGTTCAATAGGAAGATGCATCATTTTATGTTTACTTGAATTGCATTTATAATGCAATTCTGTGTGTGTTTGTAGAGGACCTAGTATGCACCAGAAAAATCTCCATAATTTGTGCTTCAGTTTCTGTGACCAACTATGACCTGTGGTTAGTTCATTTTGTAGGTGTCACTTAAATTTTAATATTTATTTATACCTAACTGCATACAATGTTTGACTTCCTAAGTCTGTGCTAACTCAGGATGATTTTTTTAGTTCCATTCAATTGCCTGAAAAATTCATAATGTCATTTTTCCATTGTGTAAATATACCACATTTTTTTTCTAAAATCTATTCCTCAGTTGATGACATGGAAGTTGTTTCAGTTTCTGGCTATTATGAATAAAGCAGCTATGACCGTCACTGAACAAATGTCCTCGTGGGAGGATGGAGTGTCCTTTCTATGTATGCCTAAGAGTGTTTTTGCTGGGTTCTGGGGTATATAAATCCCCAATTTTGTGAAGAATTGTCATGTTGATTTTCATAGTAGTTTTAAAAGTTTGCACTCCAATCAGCAACAGAGGGGTGTTTCCCTTCCTCCACATTCTTGCAAACAAAGAGCTATCACTTGAGTTAGCCATTCTGACAGGTATAAGACAGAGTTTCAAATTGTTTTGATTTTCATTTCCCTAATGATTAAAGATGTTGAACATTTTTTTAAGTGTTTCTCAGCCATTTGAGATTCCTCTATTGAGAATTCTCTTTAGACCTGTAACACATTTTAAATTGGATTGTTTCGTGTGTTGATGTCTAGTTTCTTGAGTTCTTTATATAGTTTGGATATTACCCTTCTACTGGATATGGGGCTGATTAAAAATCTTTCCCTAATCTGTAAGATGCCATTTTCTTTAATTACAGTGTCCTTTGCCTTATAGGAGTTTTGTTGGTTTCATGAAATATCACTTATTAATTGACAATCTTAGTCCCTGCCTTATTAGTAGTTTGCTTAGGAAACTGTCTCCAGTGCCAATATGTTCAAGGATATATCTGACTTTCTCTTCTATTATATTCAGGGTATCTAGTTTTATGTTGAAGTCTGTAACCCACTTTTACTTGATTTTTGTGTAGGGTGATAAATATGGATCTCTTGGATTCTTCTATGTGGTGATACCTTGCTTGTACAAATAAAGCCTGTCTGAGAGTCAGAGAATGGACCTTGCCACTAGCAAACCTTAGAGGTCTGGAAGTCTGTACAGACAGACAGGAAACAGGGTACAAGCAAGATATCACCACACTTCTACATGCAGATATTCAGTTAGACCAGTATCATTTGTTAAACATGCTTTTTTCATGAATATTTCTGCCTTCCTTTGAAAAAATTAGGTGTTCATAGGTATGTGGATTTATGTCTGGATCTTTGACTCTCTTCCATTAGTCATTATGTCTGTTTTTATTCCAATACCATGCATTTTTGCTACTATATCTCTGTAGTCCATTTTGACAATTAGGGAGAGTGACACCACTGGACATTTGTTTATTTTATTGGTTAGGTTTAGGTTAGTTATCCTGGGCTTTTGTTTTTACATTGAAATAAAATATTGTTCTTTCAAATTATGTAAAGAATTGTGTAAAGTTTTGCTGGGGATTGTGGTGAATGCATTGTATGGGGATTGATTTTGGTAGGATGGGCATTTTTACTATGGTAATTCCACTGATCTATGAGCACAGGAGATCCTTTCATCTTCTAATATCTTCTCAATTTCTTCAATGTATTAACGTTTTTATCAAACAAGTCTTCCACTTGATTTGTTAGAGTTATACCTACATTCTTTTGAGTTTATTGGGAAAAATATTGTTTGCCTGAATTTTTTTCTTATTAGCTTCAGGCATTTCCTGGTGGAACCTGTAGGGTCATTCATGTATACAGTCATATCTGCAAATAAAGATAATTTAACTTCATTCCTTCCTAATTTTTCCCCTTAATTTCCATTCATTTGTATTACTTCTCTATCTAAGACTTCTCATAGTTTATGGAGAGAATGAAATACCTTGTCTTGCTCCTAATTTTAGTGAAGATGCTCTGAGATTATCTTCTTTAAGGTTGATTTTGGTTGTGGACTTACTATATACTGCCTCCATTATTTTGAGGTATACCCCTTTATACCTAGTCTTTCCAGGACTTTTATCATGAAGGGTTGTTGGCTTGTTTTACAAAGGTCTTTTCTACATCTATTGAGATAACCATGTGTTTCTTTTCTTTTTCTTTCAATATGTTCATGTGTTATATTACACTCAGTACTTTATGTTTATTGAACACTCCCTGCATCTCTGTGAAGAACCCTACTTTATTATAGTTATTTTAGTACATGCTGTTTTTGATGAGTTCTCTGATTCAGTTTGCAAGTTTTTTATTGGGAAATTTTGCATCTATGCTCTTAAGACAAAGGGGTTTTCAAGGCTTGTGTTTTCATGTCAGACAGGGTAGTAGTACCCTCTGTCTTATTTTTTTTCTATTCACTAAGGAAAGATCATCTAGAAGAATTTGAAGTTTATATTTTCCTCTTAGATTTGCTCATGTCTAACCTTACAATTATGGGTTTCCTGATCCTGCATTGGTTCCAAATAGGCTTTCTGATTTTGCACCTTATGATGCTCTGTATTAGTCTGTGTCTGTCAGGCTTTGCTCTGATACTTTACTTCTCCTGATGTGGAAATGGAACTGATGATTTTTTAGTTTTTCATTTTTTCTAATCTGTTATTTAAACTGAGTCCCTGACAGACATGCAGATCTAGAAGCTGAAAGTCTGCTTTATTAACTTTCCTCAGAATTTTAAAAATGCCTATTATTAATATTTCTCTTTTCCCTCAAAGTCTGTATAGATGTGCATCTGTGTTGAGTGTGTTTTTGTGTATTTCTGTGTCCACAAGTCTCTCCTTGGCTTCTGATCATCATGAATGAGGATGAGCCTTGGTGTTCACTGTAAGACAGTTGGCTTGATTGATTTGTATTTGTTACCTAAAGCTACAGGTTGATTCTGTCTTTATTTGACTGTGTATTTAGGAGGGGGAGCCACTAAGAAAAATTGTCACAGATCTCTACCCATAAAGGTATATACAGTAGTTTGAATGCCTTTAGTACTGATACCCCCTTCCTATCTATCTATCTATCTATCTATCTATCTATCTATCTATCTATCTTAGAAAGCAACCACATTTCCTCCTCCCTCCACGGCTTCTGCTGCCTCCCCCCACCTTCCCCTAAACTACCTCCATCCACTGCTCAGAAAGCATCAGCAGTCAACATCTCATTATTTTAGAATTTAAACTTCACCCTTATCTTTGGATTAAAGGAAAAATGGCAAACATCTTGAACTTTATTTCTAGATTCTTGCTGTATTGCTTACTGTTTTCTTTGTTGTGACTAAAGCAATTTAAGAACGGAGGATTTTATTTGGGGTTATACACAGTCTTTCACTGCAACGAAGTTTGAGGAAACTTGTCACTTTGAATCATTAGTATTTAGAAACAGAGTTTTGCTATGTCAATTTTTATTTAACCAGGTCTCCCTTACAGGGAATGGTGCTGTCTATCTTTAAGGTACATCTTTCCATCTCAATTAGCCCACTGTTATTACTTCCTCACAGAATCATTTAGCACTTTGTCTCCTGGAACTATTTTGGATACTATCAAGTTGAAAACTGATATTAATAATAATCACACTGATAATTTGAATCATTATTATTATTTTGTTATTATCAGGTATGCTTATACAGACTGAAGAAAAATATTTAAAAATTAATTGTGTGATCATGTAAAAAAGAAAATTATTTCAACAGTTCACTGAGCAGAACACTAAATGCCATCTGTGTGATTTCCAACAGACACCAAGAAGAAAGATAACGAGGAAGTGATGGACAGGAGATAATTTGAGCTGATCTTAGATTCACCCTTTATCATAGGTTCCCAACTTGCCACACTCCATGTTTTTGTCTCTCCTCATAGAGATTCATCTTCCTCTGCCTCCAGTGCTAGGATTAAAGGCCTGTGCCACAACTGCCTGGCCAGTGTCTTTTATTAATGTGTTCCCGTGAGAATAAATTGCTTAAGTGCAGAAAAATGGATGGAAAAAAAAAGTCTCTGTAGCTGGAAGCCCAGCCAGTCCCTCCCCTACTGTTTTGCATCTCCTCCCACAACCTTCTTTTGTCTAGAGTTCTTAACAGTGACTTAGGGCTCTGCAGTAGGATCTACTTCAGAGAGAAAGCTGAGTAAGCCATGGGATCTCCAGCCCTGCCATTCTGTCTCCTTTTACTGTGGTTCTCAGGTGAGAGGAAAGCGCATAACTCTGTGCAACTATGAACAATATCTAAACATTTTTTTAATTCGATTACAAGGAAGTCAATTCAAGTGACTGTATCATAGTTCTGTCAGGAAGATAATGAGTGTGGTCTAGATTGCAAAGGTGACTTTTCTTTTCCATTTTCAGATGTTACTGGTGAAACTACAACACAGTCTCCAGCCTTCCTGAGTCTTTCTCTTGGTGAAACAGCCACTCTGACATGCAGATCCAGTCAGAATGTTGGCAGCTACTTAGCTTGGTACCAGCAGAAACCTGGGCAGGTTCCCAGGCTTCTTATCTATGACGCATCCACCAGGGTCAGTGATGTCCCAGCCCGGTTCAGTGGTAGTGGGTCTGGTACAGACTTCGCTCTCACCATCAGCAGCCTAGAACCAGAGGATGTTGCAGTTTATTACTGTGAGACTTACAAAAGCTGGTCATCCACAGTGATTTCACATGTGACAAAAACCTTCAAGAGACCACTGTGCGTTTGCCTCTACCAGCTGCTTCCTTTTTGGTGGCTGCAATCCTTGTTGTTTAGTTTTAGCTTTTTGTCTTCATTGTAAATACTGAGATGCTAAAAGTAACCTCAAGAAAATATCTGTGTTCCAACTTCCATAGGATGTGATAGGAAATTTCTTTACCTTATTAGCATTAATAAAAATGTTTATAAAAATTCTCAGTAACTGTTTCCTGAGTATTCATTAAAGAAGAGTGAAATTTCATGTGATAAATGTTATCTGGGACAAAGGGGAGAACCTGTTAGAGGGAGACCACAGGCCTGGAGCTACATAACGAGCAATGCAAAGAAGGAAATATAATGACATACACGTTTGAAAAATCCAGTGATTCTATCTACTATTTTGCATACAAATATACAAAGTTGTCAAGAAAGAAAAAGAGTCACGTTTACTTTTTTGAGTTAGAGCACTTATCCTTGTCTTGACCAGTGTGTTACATGGATTCATGATAGGACCGTGATCTGGAAGACCAACACTATTGATCAAGGGTATCAGAGGATAACTGAACATAAGTGCTCAAGATAAGTAGAATAACATAGGCAGGAAACCTCATCAAGTAGTTCAATATACCCTCACCTCATAAATATACCCTCAACTCAAAAACTTTTATTTGGGGGAAGGGCAGGCAGTGATCAGTGATCAAACATGCTGCTCTTGCCAGGCTCTCTGAGACACCTCTTCTAGAACACTGTCACCACTAAAGTCATATGGGAAAACCTCTGCCAGGTTCATTTAAGGTCCCCTGCCTTTAACAATTACATGGTCAGAATAAGAGAAAGGTTGATATGGCTGCACATTGGTTTCTAATTGAAGAGTTGGATGAAAAGTAGTATAATTAATGGCCATTATTCCTTCATCCACATTTTTCTCACAGATATTGGTCATTGAAATTATCAAGATCCTTAAGCTTTAAGAGTTCAAAGTGTAGATCAGTCAAAAAGATCAGTGCTTTGCCATTAACATGACAACCAATGACCATCATTTTAGTAAGATAATTTGCTTCACATTTGTTGAAGAAATATCACTTTTTTGACTTTTTAAAAGGTTTTTTCCACTTAAAACCTATTTCTGGTCAAACAACAAGATTTATTTTATAATTTAATAGCTAGTTTAAAATTTATATTTTAAATATTATGTCTCATGTCTTTATAGAATAAGAGCAAGTTAAAACATAAGAAACTCATGAAGAAAGTGTGCTGAGTAGAAAGGCCTAAAAAGTGATAAATGGAATTGACATTCTAAATATGAAAGGAACATGTCCCTGATGCTAGGAGATTCACACGAATGTGAAGGTCAAAGTTTGCAGAGCCAGAGGAGAACAGCGGGATTAGGTAAAAATGTCAATTTATCAGTCAGGGGTAAATGTTCACTTCCACCCCTTCCTTACAAACCACACCCTTCACTTTTTGTGAGAGATAGTGTTTTGACTCTTACTCTTATCTTTCTATGCATTTCTGGTTGGTGATACTGATGATTTATCATGCTAAGGTCTTCAACACCTATAAAGGAAGCCCTCTGCTAAATAATACCCACCATCGTTAAAGCTAAGAAACCAATAGAATTTCCTACAGGTCCCAGGTCTTTGATCATTACCTAGTCAGAAACAGTAAATGTTGTCCTTTAACAATTACCAGACCACAGACCTCTGCTTTCACAGAAGAGTAGAATGACTACCCCATTATTTCCAGAGACTAATCACGTTCTCTATAGTGAAATTTGACTTGAGATACCTATGGATGACACCCTGTCCTTGGTTACTAAGATGAGCCAGCCATGCCTCCATTCTCAGGTCTCTTTAATTTCCACTGATTTGCATATGTCCACAGCAATGCCATTGAGTTCTTCTTAATGGGCTGATAACACCCTGTGTTGTAGTCTGTTTCAGTAAGGACACAGTGTGGACATGAGGGCTTTCAGCCACTGCCTGTATCTCCTGATTCTCTGTCTCCCAGGTAAGGAAGAATAGCCTTGTGACTCTCAGGGCAGTCACTGTTGCCTGGAACTTCAGGAAAGTTCTTAACAACATCATTAATTCTGAGGATATCCTTGGTTATATTTCTGATTTCAGGTATCCAATGTGACACTCACATGAACCAGAGTCCAGTTTCTCTGTCTGCTTTTGTAGGAGACACTGTCACCATCACTTGTCGGGCCAGTCAAGACATTAGTAGATATTTAGGCTGGTACCAGCAGAAACCTGGGAAAAGTCCCAAGTTTCTGATTTACTATGCATCCAATTTACTCTCTGGTATTCCAAAGAGGTTCAGTGGCAGTGGATTTGGGACAGAATACTCTCTCACTATCAACAGCGTGAAGCCTGAAGATGCTGCCACTTACTACTGTCAACAGTGTTTCAGTTACCCTCCACAGTGACACAAAGCATAACAAAAACTACCCAGGGACACAGATGTTTCAGACACCTGCACCCAACAGTGACACCCAACAGTGACAGTGAGTTTAGTTGCCTACAAGGTTTCACAAATGCAACCAGCCTCTGGAAATATCAGAGTGGTTTTGGTAGAGGTTCCAGGAAGATTGCGTTGTACTGCAACTTGCTTTTCCTCTTTTTCATTGTGAACAGGACAGGACAAGTAAGAACCTTCCTTTTCCAATTTCTTTCACCCAACAGCTACATTATGGCTTCTAAGTTCTACCTAACAAATGAGAGGCTCATTAGCATACTTCAAGCGGTGATTGTTTTAATAGAAGAAAGGAGATTTCAAATAATATTTCAATTCTGATATTTATTGGTCAGAAATTCAATACTAGAAACAAGGTATTTTTTTTAGTTCTACTTTTGATGCCAGAGGTATCTCCCGCTGCACTAGCAACACTGTGTTTTATCCATCAATCAATAAGATGACTCAGTCTTCATTATTTCTGGCTGTATATCTAGGAGACAAGATCACCATCACTTGTCAGTCTAATGACAGCATTGGCATAGGGTTAGTTCGGTATCAACATCTATCTTAGAAGATATTGTCCTATCTAGGTTTACTTACAGTGGGTCTGTGATGGATTTTGCTCTCACCATCAGCATCCTGGATCTGAAGATGCTGGAACTTGTTACTTTCAAGAGCATAGTAATTTCCCCATCCCACAGTGATAAAAATCACAACATAAGCCCCACCTGGAATCAGAAGTATGAGGCAATGCTGCCACATATGCTTTTGCTTGTGCTAACATCTGCTTAAAACATCTCTTAGAAGTAGTCAAGTATTGAATGTTAGTGGGAGATATGATCTGATACAGAGGTGGAATCTCTGTTATATTCTCCTTTTTCTCCTCTTGCAGAGGTATTACAGCAGCTCTGACAATTTCATGATTAAGTTTTTACATTAATGCCCTGATGGGAGATGTCATTCTGTAAATATGTTTCTTGTATTGGTTAATGCATAAAGCACTGTTGGCCAATAGGAAAGGAAGATAGGAGGGACTAGGAGACAAGGAGGAAAAAGGAAGTAGTTGGGAGGGGTCAGCATGTAGAGACTAGAGACAACAGAGGTCTGGGCCCGCTGTCTGGTAAGATGAGACCACGTGGAATTACTTAGATTAACAGAAATGATCAGTATGGTGGTTACTCAGGAAAATGGGAATTAGCTTACCACAGGACCCACCAATTCCACTCTTAAGTATATACCCAAATGACCCACATCCATGCAACAAAGACATGTGCTTAACTATGTTCATAGCAGCACTATTTGTAATAGAAAGAACCCGCAAGCAACCTAGATGCCCCTCAATTGAAGAATGGATAAAGAAGATGTGGCACATCTACACAATGGAATACTACTCTGCAGAAAAAAAATAACGGAACCTTGAAATTTGCAGGCAAGTGGATGGAACTTGAGGAAACCATCCTGAATGAGGTAACCCAGTCACAAAAAGAGGAACAGGGCATGTACTCGCTCATATATGGATTTTAGACCTAGAGCAAAGGATCGCCAGCCTAATGATACACACCACCAGATGAACTGGGATACAAGGTGAATTCTAAGAGATTCATATATGGTTCCTCACAGAAAGGGGGAAGGGAAAAGTCTCCCAGAGCACATGGGAAATGTGGGGGCAGTGAATGGAGAGAGAACTAGGAGAAAGAGAAGGGGAGGAGAGGAAAACACGTGTGACTAGATAGATTTAGTCAGGGTGAGTGGGGGGCATAAAAGAGGGAGCTATTATTGGTTTGAAGAGAAAACTGAACCTAAAGAAAGGTCTAGAGAACCACAAGACCAACTCCAAATAATTCGAGCAATCATGGAAAGGCTACCATAAATGCCCTTCCCTGATAGTGAGATCACCAACTAAATTATCCACCATTATGGAGCCCTCATCTAGTACCTGTTGGAAAAAGAAGCAAACACCCATAACCAAACTAGTCGAACTAGAAACCAGATGCAAAGAGAGGAGACAAAACCAGGTTGCAGAAACACACAAAGACAGCTGACCTGAACAAGGAGGAGCTAATGCCCCCCCCCCAGACTGATAACCTGGGAACCCAGCATGGGACTGACTCAGATGCCCTGAATATGGGTCTCAGCTAGAAGGACTGAGCAGTCTGGGTGACCTCAGACAGTAGAAACAGGATCTGTTTCTGGTGCACAAAAGGACCTTGCGGACACATCCCCCATGGAGGGATACCCCCTTAACCTAGAGACAGGAGAGAAGTCCTAGTCCCTACTTCAAATGACTTGACAGATTTATATGACCCATCCTGGATAGCATAGCCCTACAAGAGGAATGGGGGTGGGGGAATGGGAGGGGAAGGTGGCCAGGGTGGGTGTATGTCACAGGGGAAAGAGGGTAAGCGGGAGGGAGGGATGGATGGAGGGAGGGAGAGTTGGAGGGAAGAAAGGAGAGGAAACTGGGATTCACATGTAAAAGTTTTAAATTATATTATTAATTAAAAAACAGGGGAAAAAGAAAAAAAGAAATGAGTTAACCATTAAGACAGAGCTAGATGATAAGAAATTAGTAACTGGCCAACAGCATGATATCAATTACAGAATCTCTGTGTGTTATTGGGGGCTGGGGTGGCAGTGGGCCTGGGCTGGCAGGTAAAAACCTGCATGTAACAACGTAACAATGCCCAGCACTGAATCCTTCTTAGTGACAGCCTTGAAGCAAAAACAGAAATACTCCTATGCTAAGTAATTACAGTGTCACTAAAATGTTTTACCTTTTTCTGTTTTGTTTTTTTTCTCCTCAATCCCACTGTAATCAAGAAAACAGAAACGTTCTAACAGTTACATTATATTTCCTAAACCTCTTTGTTGAAATATGTAAAAAGCTTCATTTGTGGGACAGTTGTGGAGATAGCTGCATCTACATCAAATAGATTATGTCAAAAGAAATGATATCAAAAGGTAAACTTGGCTTCAACAGTTTGTCTTAAACATCCAGAGCATCAGTTTTAAAGCATCAGTTGAGATTCATACAGCAAATGGGAAGCACTGTAGATATTCCAAATGGGAACATTTAAGTAGTGTAAACAATGGCCATTCCACAACTTTATGCTTATATTAAAGAATGAATGATAGAAATGAGGGGTTGTTGGTGTTTCTTCAGAGATCACCTGATCTAAGGTATAAACTAATGAATCTGTGATGATTGGGCCTGGCCAGACAGTGCAAGCTTGGAGTGCTCACACTCTCAGCTGCCTTTGTATTTGATAGATGATTTCCCATTCCTTCCTTTTATCAGTGTCTTATTTCTGTTGAATTCCCATGTTCTACTTGCATGAATCACAGTAGTAAAGCAATTCCATTGGAGATGATAAAATTGAAAAGAAATTCTGAGTGATGTACTTCTAGCAGTATTAATAATGATGGGAAATTGAGAATAGATAGCTTGACTTTTATTCCTGGGATCCTCATTAAGTCAAATAGTAAGAAAGAATGAGGAATGGCATTATATATGTACATATACATTAATCAAGATAACATACTATATATACAGCCCTTCTTTTACTTTTAAATTTCACTGTGATTCTAAGGTCATGTAGCTATTGTGCTTTTCTAAGCAGCCGTGTGTCCTCTATTCTTCGGCAGTTATTGTGCAGAGAGCTACAAATCCTTTATGATCAGAAGGCTGGTCATTCTCTTTCAGGAAAGCATTTCTTTAAATAATACTGACCCTGTCAAAAATTTAAAACTCTGTTTCTCAGGTTTTTCTATGCATATTCCAGTATGTGCATGTACCCTTTGATGAAGTGCTTGTTGAAATCTTTACTTCATTTTCTAAAATTAGGTAGTTATCTCATTTTTAAAATAAAAAGATTGTCTTTATTGTTGTACTGAAGAAGTGTTTGGATATTTAAAACAACAATCCTTCAAGAGAAAACATTGTGGTTTCTTGACGTTTATGAAGTTATTCAAGTCTGTCCTATATACTTTCATTTATGGTTCATCATTTTGGTGCTGTATTAAGTCATCCCCAAACCCCAGGCTAACTAGAATTTCCATACATTATACTTTCAGAGTGCCCTAGTTATAAGGACACATTCATCTCTGTAGTAATTTGTATGTGGGGTAAATTACTTGTGCCCATATGTAATGTCTTTTAAATGGATATGTATCTGTTCTTCAGTTTGTTTAAGCTAAGCACAATCACTTTCTTTATAGCTAATTGAGACAGTATTCGTGGCTGTAATAACCTGTCATTTGGAACCCTACATATTATAAAGAAAATAATTATGAAAGTAAGTCAATTGCCATATATAGCCAACACTTTCTTACAGGTAGCGACATTATATATCTTGTCATTTATTTTATAGCAACAGCCACATCTTATTACAAGTCTTAAAGGTATTAGCAAAAAATTGATGTTCATGTGAAGTAGCCAATGACTGAGGGACAAAATTAAAAACAACAGTGAAAACTACAGGGATTTCTGTGGACAAAATGTAAGAAATGCATTCACATTTCTTTTCTTTCTTTTTTCCCTTTTACATACCAACCCCAGTTTTCCCTCCCTCCACTTCCCCCACCCTTGTCCTGCCCCATCTCACTCCCATCTGCTTTCTCAGAGAGGGTAAGGCCTCCTTTGGAGAGTGAACAAAGTCTGGCATACCAAGTTGAGGCAGGACCCAGCCCCTCCCTCTGATTCAAGGTTGAGTAAGATATCCCACCACAGTGAAAGGACTCCAAAAATGCCAGTTCATGCACGCAGAATAAGTTCAAGTTTCACTGTCACCCTCCTACAAGAGGCCAAGGCACATATGGGTCACCTACACTCAGAGGGCCTAGTTCAGTCTCATTCAGGTTTCCCAGACATCAGCCAGATTTCATGAGTTTTCACTAGCTCAGGTCAGCTGTCTCTGTGAGTTTCCCCTTCAGGATTTTGACCCTCCTTGCTCATATAGTCCCTCCTTCCTCTCCTCATGGGACTCCAGTAACTCAGCCCAGTGCTTGCCTGTAGATCACTCTATCTACTCCCTTCAGTTATTGGATGTAGGTTCCAACCAGACTCAGAAAGTCAAAGACAAACATGGTATGTACTCACTCATAAGTGGATATTAGATGTAAAGCACAGGATAACCAGGCTACAATCCACAACCCCAGAGAAGCTAGGTAAAAAGAAGGACACTAAGAGGAACATGCATGAAGGACCCCAGGAAGGGGAAATAGTTAATATCTCCTGGGTAAAGTGGGAGGACATGAAGGGAGGAAATGGGGGGATAGGAACAAGAAGGGCCTGGATTGCCAAGTTGGAGGAGGGGCAGAAAGGGAGAGAAATGGAAGACATATAGTTACAGAGGAAGTGAGAAGCCTGATTCTAGTGAAATTCCCAGGAATCAACAAGTCTGAACCCAGCTGAGCCTCCTAGCCATAATGGAGAGGGTTATGAACTGAACATCCACTATAGTCAGTGACTACCATATAAATTGTCATCATGCATCTGCATTTATACCTCGGGATATAGTCTCATGCTTGTACCAGGAGCCAGAAAATTTGCTAAGAATCCAATGATCAAGTATCTCTTCTGACTATAAGGAAATGTACAACCCAATGACTGTGAGAATGATGTTCACTACAAACGTGGACTGCTGCACAAAATGATCTACAGCTAATGAACTCAAATGGGCTTCAATTTTATATCTGACATGGAGGTGGGCATATACACAACTAAGTATTTGCTCAAGATAATTAGAGATGTATGTTTATATGTAATCTGGAATAAATGTATTTATGTTTATTAATTACTTCTCAAGATATAAATCTAAAATGTCAACATAGAAGAATAAATGTTGCCATCACTAAAGGGATCCAGAAATAGAGACACTTTATTTATTCACAGAAGTTAAATGAACCTCAAAAGAAACAGGTATACTGTGAAAATGATGTCATTGAAACACATGAGCTGTATGATTTCATTCAAATGAAATTTGAGAACTTAAAAAAATGCATAATCTTCAGTGAGTGCAAGAAGTTCAGAGTTTCTCTGATATGTAAGCTTAAGAGAAATTGAATGCAAAAAACATTTCAATGTAATGTAAATTATGTTAAGTTTATTATGGCAATGTTTATAGTACATGTTTCTTTATGAAACATATTCAACACATAAATCAGTTTGCTTGATTATAATCAAAAGTTATTTTCTAAAACTTATTAAGATTTCAGTCAATAAACTGAAGAGAGAATTTGGTTCCATCTTGTAATCTTGCAATGCACTGTTCAATAATAGCAATAACCGCGAAGTTTCTTCTATGACAATCATGACCTTTGTGTCTTAAATACATTTTTCTGAAATTTAGCTCTGTATGTTTTGATAAAATTTTAGTAAATTTCAAACCTGACAACAAGACTACTTTACTAATGTATTATACAACTGATTTGAACCACCTTGCCAATCTTCCAGCACCCTGCTAGTCTCTCATCAGTTATATTTTGTTTTTACTACATTCACTCCTGGTATGGAAGACCTTTTTTTTTGGATTATTTTTCAAGTTCAAGGAGCTCACATAACTGTCCCCTCTATGTACACTGCTATACAAACCAGGGCATTTGCATATTGTTCCCTAGGGAGGTCCTTGCCTTGCTGTCCTGATATAAAAACTAAACTGTATTCTTGCCTTCACTAAGAACTCTCCTTAGTTCATTCATCAAAATGGTGTGCCCCGTCCACTCCTTGTTTCTGTTAATGCTCTGGATTGTGGGTAAGGAGAGAATGAGATGCTGGAGAAAATGGGTATGGAGGGTGGGCTTTGGCTACCCATGTGTGCAGTTCCTGTGTAATGAAGCAGGTTCCATTCTCTAGGATGGGCATATGATATAGTTATGTGATGATGAGAAATTCCAGAGGAGATAGGAGTTGTGCTAGTATGGAGACTGATGTGGATGGGATAGGGGGCTGTAGCTTATGATCTTTAGGATATTCAGATCACTTGTCTTGTAAAACAACATTAGATATAATTTAAAGTCGTAAAACATACCAGGATCTCATGAAATGAGTAAGAAAGGAATTCACAGAGTGCTTGGGAAGTTTTCACATGACTTTGCACTATTCTATTACAATTTCAGGAACCAGATGCGATGTTGTGCTGACCCAGACTCCACTGTCTTTGCCAGTTACCATTGGACAATCAGTCTCCATCTCTTGCAAGTCAAGTCAGAGCCTCTTATATAATGATGGAAAAACCTATTTGTATTGGTTGCTACAGAGGCCCAGCCAGTCTCCACAGCGCCTAATCTATAGGGTGTCCAACCTGCAAACAGGGGTCCCTGACAGGTTCAGTGGCAGTGGGTCAGGGACAGATTTCACTCTCAAAATCAGCAGAGTGGAGGCTGAGGATTTGGGAGTTTATTACTGCATGCAAGCTACACATGATCCTCCCACAGTGATACAGAGCCTAACAAAAACTCCCTTCTTCAGGCAGTTCTGTTGTCAGTGTGCTGCTTGACTGGAAAGTAATATAGAACTCTACATCAGTGTGAGAAGGAGTTGATGTGGAACTTGGGTAATTGCATGAGTGATTTGGCTAGACCTCAAGTGATACCAATTTTTCACCCTAGGTACAACAGCCATGGCTTTTGTATCAGGAACAATTCCTCTCATTAATCTAGTTCATTGTTGAAGATTTTAACTGTTTATTATTTTTATTAACATCATGAACTTTGTTTCTTTTAGTGATGTATGTGTGTTTGTTTAACTCTCATTTAACTTTTTAAATGCTTAGGTGTTTATGTATATTTTCTTTAATAGTTCTAAGTAGACTAAGACTATCTTTCATATATCTTTCAGAAGAATTACATATTTTAAGGGAATGCAACCAGAATGTTGCTGTTTAATTTTCCTGCCTTTTAAATATTTCCTGACTATTTGTATTATTATTTCTAAATCTGGCAGATTGGTTGCCTCTATAAATTTTATTGGTGGTTTTCAGAGTAAGTCTTTCTTCTGGAAATGTGCCTGTGATGTGCCCTGGCTACTGTAGGTTGGACTTGGCTCAGAATGTGTTCTGTTGAAGTTTCTTCTCTAATGTTTTTTTGTGCCTGCTCTTAGGACTCTCTTCTTCCTGTTTGGCTGTCATGTCCAACTTCATTATAAAATTTTTTTCTTTATCCTATTATATTTTATTTTGTCATGTTTATTGTCAGTGCCCTTTTTGAATTTTTTATCAATTGAATTTTTCAATTCCAATGCCAATTCTCCCTTCCTCCCCTCCTCCTGCTCCCCCTATTTCCCTTTCCCACCTCCCATCTGCTCCTGACAGAGGGTAAGGCCTCCTCTAGGAATTCTACTAAGTCTATACCATCATCTTGTTGAGGCAGGACCAAGGCACCTCTCCAACCCTCACATACTGAGCAAGGTATATTTCTATACAAATGGGCTCCACTAAGTCAGTTTGTGCATTAGTGTTAAGTCTAGGTTGTTTCCAAGATTTAACTATTCTAAATAATGTTGCTATGAACATAGATGAGCAAATGTCCCTGTGGTGGGATTTTTCCCAACAGTGATACTGCAAGGTCTTGAGATAAGTTGATCCCTAATTTTCTGAAAAATCGCCATACTGATATCCATAGCAGCTGCACAAATATGCACACCCACCATCAATGGAGGAGTGCTTGTTCTCCTTTCTCCATATCCTCTCCAGAATAATCTATTTTGGTTATTTTTTATCTTAGCCATTCAGATCAGTGTAAGATGTAATGTGAGACTGATTTTTATTATTTGCATTTTCCTGATGCCTAAGGATGTTGAGCATTTCCTTAAATGTCTTCCCACCTTTTGAGATTGTTATGTGAGGAATTTTCTGTTTAGAACTTTACCCCATATTTAATTGGATTATTAGGTAATTTGATTTCTAGTCTTTTGAGTTCTTTGGATATTTAGGAGATCAGTTCTTTGTCAAATATGAGGTTAGTGAAGATCTTTCCCATTCTGTAGGGAGCCATTTTGTCTTGTTGACCATGTTCTTTGCTTTGCAGAAGCCTCTTAGTTTCTGGAAGTCCCATTTATTAATTTTTACTGTCAGTGTATGTGATACTGGTGTTCTATTTAGGAAGGGGTCTCCTGTGACTATGCACTCAAGTGTATTTTCCATTTTCTCTTCTATGCAGTTCAGTGTGGATGGATTTATGTTGAGGTCTTTGAACCACTTTGATATGAGTTTGTGCATTGTGACAGATATGGATCTATTTGCATCTTCTGCAAGTTGACAGCCAGTTATACCAGCACCATTTGCTCAATATATCTTTTATTTCCATTTTATATTTTTAGATTCTTTGTCAAAACTTAGTTCTTTATAGGTGTGTAGCTTGATTTGGGGGTCTTCGATTTGATTCCATTGGTCCACCCGTCTGTATTTATGCCAATACCAAGCAGTTTTCACTGCTATAGTTCTACAGCAGAGCTTGAAGTCAGGGATGGTGATGCCTCCAGATGATCCTTTATTGTACAGGATTGTTTTGGCTATTCTGAGTTTTTGTTTTTCTATATGAAGTCGAGTATTGTTCTTCCAAGGTCTGTGAAGAATTGTGCTGGGATTTTAATGGGAATTGCACTGAATTTGTAGATGACTTTTGGTAGTATTGCCATTTTTACTATGTTGATCCTACCTATCCAAGAGCATGGGAGATCTTTCAATCTTATGGTATATTCTTTAATTTCTTTCTTTAAAGACTTGAAGTTCCTGTTATATGGGTATTTCACTTGTTTTCTTAGAGATACCTCAAGATATTTATTTTACTTGTGGCTTTACACCCTTTACAAGGGTGATGATTCTCTGATTTCTTTTTCAGTCTGTTTATCATCTATATATAGAAAGGCTACTGATTTCACTTTTGTTAGTCTTGTATCCTGCTACAACATGGAAGGTTGTTTATCAGTTTTACTTGTTTACTGGTAGAATTTTGGGGGTCACTTATGTAAACTATCATATCATCAGTAAATAGGGAGAGTTTGACTTCTTTTCTAATTTGTATTCCTTTGAGCTCCTTTTGTTCTCTTATTGCTCTAGCTAGAACTTTGAGTACTATATTGAATATATGTGGAAAGATAAACCTAAGAGATTCATAGAAGGTCCCTCACAGAAGGGAAAAGGAACAAGATCTCCTGAGCATATTGGGAATGGGGGGCAGTGAGTAGAGAGAGAGTTAGGAGAAAGAGAAGGGGAGGATAGAGAACATGTAGAACCAATAAGATTGAGTTGGGGGATGACTAGACAAGGGCAATATCCATATATGAGTGAGTATATAGTATGTTCCTCTTTTTGTGACTGGGTTACCTCACTCAGGATGATTACTTCTAGTTCTATTATTTGCCTGCAAATTTAAAGATTCCATTGTTTTTTCCCACTGAGTAGTATTCTATTGTGCAAATGTACCACATTTTCTTTATCCATTCTTCAGTTGAGGGGCATCTAGGTTGCTTTCAGATTCTGGCTATTACAAATAATGCTTCTATGAACATAGCTGAACACAGTCCTTGTTGTATGATTTTATATCCTTTGGGTATATGCCTAACAGTGGAATTGATGTATCTTGCAGGTATACTGATTCCCATTTTCCTGAGAAATTGCCATATTGATTTCCAAAAGTGGCTGTACGAGTTTGCACTCCCACCAGCAATGGAGGAGTGTTCCCCTTTCTCCATATCTTCTGCAGCACAAACTTCTTTGCTGTTTTTGATTGTAGCTATTATGAGAGGAGCAAAGTGGTATATCAAAGAAGTATTGATTTGCATTCTCTGATAGCTAAGGATATTGAGCATTTTTTTTATTTTAAAACAATATTTTCTCATTTTACATACCAAATCCCATTTCCCAGTCCCTCTGCTCCTCCTGCTCTCCTAAACTCTGCTCCACCCTACTCCTCTTCCATTCCTCAAAAAGGGTATGGCTTTTCATGGGGTGTAAAGGAAGTCTGGAACATCACATAAAGGCAGGGCCCATATCTAGGCTGAGCAAGGTACCCCTCCAAAGAGCATGGTCCAAAAACCAGGTCAGGAAATGGGGATAAATCCTGGTCCCACTGTCAGAGGCCCCACAGACTGACCATGCCACACAAGTGTTACCACATTCAGAGGTACTCCTGTAAGCAAGCCCTAAGGCTTGACCCTGTAAGCAATCCTGTAATAAACTCATTAGTTCACCCACCCAAATCTGGATGCTATTACTTTATTGGTCTGTTGATGTCCTGTCTGGGATTGATAGAAATTTCAATGTATTTCTAGAGAGAATGTCTCTAGAAAGGCTTCAATGTAATATCGCACAACATGTTACACAATATTGGTAAAGTGCAACTGAGAGATGAAGATATTAGCTACACCATTGTCCTCCGAGTCTTCTCATCTTCCTAGAGAAGATCTCCTTAGAGAAGATCTCCAGTGATCTTCCCTGATATGCCTCTGGTTACTAATTTCCTTTCTTTTAAGTGTGGAAATTGTCATAGGTTAGGAATAACTAACATTATAAAATCTGCATTATCTCTTTAAACAATGTATGTCTAGTCACATTCTGATGTACTGGAGGGTTTCTCCTCCATAGAGGGTTCATAATTTCAGGGTATGCACTTCCCATACAGCTTATGTTCCTCTGTGTTAAACTTCAACTAGGAGACATGTGTTCTTAATATCTGGAAGAGATACGGTGTCCATAGCATATGAAAATTTAGTAATCATTGTATTTTCAAGAACATTAATGTTTATCTCTGATAGGAAATTCATAATCCCTAAACACATTAAATTTTGTTAAGAGGGGATAGAACTCAGGTGCAATAATCTGAAGCCCCACAGGAACATTAAACTGAGATATTGTAGCCAAATCTAGAAACAGCACTCATATGCACAGATAGAAGGGAATAAAACAATGGCCTTTTCTGGCATTGGAGAAAGTAATTTTCAATTAGATGAACCATGAAAAACAGAGTAAAATAAGATTTTTACCTGAAATATGGGTTATTTATATAAGATATTGCCCATCCTTAACAACCATTCCTTCCAGTATTATTCTCTTATTTTTCTGAGACACATTTTTATTAGGAAGTTGCAGGGTGTGTTGTGGAGCTCTGTCTCAATGGATATATCTGCAAAAGACTGCCATTACCAAGCCTCAGGAACATTTAGAAAGAGGTTGTGGAAAGACTGACACAGCAGCCATAGGATCAGGGAGTTTGCTGTGAGATTGTTTCTAATAATAAAAACAGAAGAAATACTCATAAATTCTCATGAACATTACCTCCTAAATATGAGCTTAACAAAAGGATGTCGATAAACATGCCAAAGTAGATGGAGAAAGGCCCACGAAGCCTCAATTCTACAAAAGACCTAAAGATGACTGAGTGAACCTGGGAGCAGGAGAGGTCTTCCTCCACAGACAAGAACACACAATTGGTTGTCAAGTGTCAAATGATTAGTCCTGAAGACATACGTACATACATAATGCAACATTGTATGGAACCAATTGTATTTAGGAATATTGTATACAAATATTTATATCTGTTATATTTAGGTTATATTTAGGAATATATGTATACAAATATGTAAGTGCATACAAAAACAATAAAAATAGACTACAGATTTGAAAGGGAGCAGGGATACATATTTGGCAGGATTTGGAGGGAGGAACAGAAAGGAGAAATACTGTAATTAAAATTCAGTCTCACAAACAAAGAGGAAAAAAACAAAACAAAGCAGAAGAATCTGTATGGCTTCAACATCATATACAGCTACCTATAAAAAGACCTGTAGCCATGTCTTATAGCCCCTGACATGGAGGGAAATATAACAAGGATATTCTACATTATAAATGACAGCAATTAAATAAAATTCAACTCATAAACTGGCCCTGTTTTTATTGTCCAAAGAGGAGCACATTCCCTACAAATAGTCCTGTACTTCCTCTCTGATATGAGACATAAGAGGACCAGCAGGACAATGAGTTACTGACTTGGCCACTTCTGTGGCTGTACCCAGCCATTGCTGATTTGCAGGTGCTCAGAGGTCAGCCCACTGCCCTGAGGACTTCTTCATAGTCAGGTCATACCTTGTGCTGCAGTCAGCCTCACAAGGTCCCAGCACAGACATGAGGGCCCCCACTAAGCTCCTGGGGTTGCTGATGCTCTGGGTAATAGGTAAGGAAGACAGAACAGGAAATTTATTCAGCTGAGTGTGATTAGTGCTACCTGTTCTCTGGGAAAGCCCTTTTCTAAGAAGATTAATTGTGTGTTAATGTTTTCAATTTGCCAATCTCAGGTGCCAGATGTGACATCCAGATGACTCATTATCCAGCCTCCTTATCTGCATCTCGGAGAGACACTGTCACCATCACATGCCGGGTAAGTCAGGACATTCATGTGCATTTAGCATGGTCTCAGCAAAAACCAGGAAAAGTCTCTAAGCTTCTAATCTATGCTGCAACCAGCTTGGTAGATGGTGCCCCATCAAAGTTCAGTGGCAGTGGATCTGGCACACAGTATTCCCTCAAGATCAACAGCCAGAATTCTGAAGATGTTGCAACTTACTACTGTCTACATATTACAGTACTCCTCCCGCAGTGATTCAAGCCATGGCATAAACTACAAGGAGAACCAGAAGTGAGAGCTGAGGCTGTCCCAACTGTTCTTTCTGGTGCCTCCAGCTGCTGAGAGTGTGTGTCTTTCTTTAGAGGTCAGTGTGATCCTTTCTTATAGGGATCAGAGGAACTTTTACATACCCTTAGCCTCTGTCCTTTTCCCCAGGCCTAACATTTTAAAAACGAAGGGAAAGACTTCATGACACATATGGAAAATTTCCTTTTTCCAAGTAGCAGAGTTATGGTGATAGCTGTAATTCATACAACGTGAATGTGAACACACACACACACACACACACACAGAGCACAGCACACACAGTTTGGTATGGCACTATTTAGTCAAGAATGGTCCTCTGAAACATAATGAGACTATTTGTAATGGACTACAGAATGCAAATATCAAGAGACAAAGACTGAGAAGTGTACGCGCCCAACCTCGACCAGCAAGGAAGACGCAACTCCGGGAAGATCTTCTTCATGCAGTTTTAATCAGGATCCTTGAACATGCTTCTTCTGACCCTGGGGAAATGCCCGCACAGGCTTAAATCCCATTATGCTGACCAACCCCAGTGAGCCACGTGGACCCTGCAGATAGGCTACTCTAACGCAGAAGCAAACAGGCTGAACAGACTTAACCGAATAAAGACTTGTTTACGCCAGAGAGCGCTCACCAGTGGGAAGGTGGAAGGTGGAAGCCAGCGCCATCTTTAAGGCACGGCACTTCGCAGCTCTCTACAGAGAAGCACATAGGGTAATTGCAGATCTTCACCTCTCCCTCCTCTTCTCCAAATCCAGTTCCCAAATGTGACCCTATCTTTATAGCAGACCAATAGCTGAGACATTCACTCCTTATCTATGCCCATCTCAAGAGGAACACAGAGATATTTTCCCTATCCCACTTATCCTGATATCACATCCACCAACACCAGCATGCTTTCTCTGTGTACTTGCCAGCCAAGCCTGCAAGAGAAGCAGCAAGTATGCAAGTGAATCAGCTAGGTAAATTGAAGATATTCAGTCTTCCTCCTTTCTAACATGTCCATTCCACAAGTTCCGTTCCAAGTTCTGTAGCTGACTGACTGTTTTCTGAGAGCCTTTATCATTTAATTGCAGAAGTAGCAATTAACATTCTAGGTATCAACCTACCAGAATTAACTTCTGATGAAAGAAACTTGCCTTGCAAAATTTGCAAGAAATACAGACTCCAGCATATTCATTGCAAAATCTGGAAGCCAAATTCAGAATTTGGTTGTACAATTTTGATATATAGAATAAATACTGGGTACTTTATATTCTCAAAAAGGCCCCAGAAAAGGAAATTCCTTCTCACTAGGCATAAGTCAAAAGAGTTGCAGCCTCTGTATCTCACATAGCCCTTTACTCCATTTAACCCTGTCTCTGTGTGTTGAATTTTGCCCAGATTCTTCACAGGTCACATATCCTCTCTGATACATGATATGCCTCACTTTGGTCAAGACCTTATCTACCTTTCTGGCTCTGAGAGATATGCTTGCCCAGTATCATTGCTGTCATCATTGAATTGATAATTGTGTCTGTGGATATATAAACTGGAAACCTTGAGGAATCAAGGAGAGAGAGAATTTTTAAAGAACTTCTGAAGAGATCTTTAAGAGAGAGCCTTTAGAGAAAGAACTTTTGAGAGGAGAACTTTTGAGGAAAGATCTTAAAAAGAATTTTTTGAGAGAGAATTTATGGAAAGAACATTTTTTGAGGAATAAAGAACCATGAGAAGAATAATATAGATGTAAACTGGTTTGTTTGCCCTCAGACTTTTTAAACCATCTCTGCCTGCCTGCTGTAAGTCCCCTGCCTGAACCCCCATTACCTGTTCTTGCCCCTGCTTACAATCTGCCCTATTTTATTTAAGAGTTTTAAGTTGGTCATGTAACATGGTTTCTCAGGTGACTCCCATATCCTTCTCGGAGCCTAGGGCAATGCCCTGGGTAGTGGGTAAGTTCATTGCTTTTCTATTAGACAGGGGAGCTACCTATTATGTTTCAACTTCTCATGTGGGTTTCACAGTTCTCTTGGGGGTTTTCTGTTATGGGGGTGGATGGGACTCCTTCCTGCTGAATACCCTGTCACTTCCCTGCATTCTTGCAGGGTGATTCTTCTCACACTCTTTTCTAGTAATACCTGCCTGCCCTATAACAGCCTTGCCCAACTCCAAGGCTACAAACAGCTTGTTAGCTTATTTTGTTAAGTTTCTTATTAAAAGTACAGACAGGTGTGCCTTGTTCACAGGCTTCATGGTGCAGGATTAACAGTCTTCAGATGTAACTTTAGAGGTTCAGAGCTTTAAATTTTCTCTGGTTGTCTTTCAAAACTATTCATGCCATTTAACCCAAAGCCATAACCTTTTGCTACGATGTCAAGATTTAAATCTATTCTAGCTGTCTTACAGTTTCATGGGAAAAGTTCTGTAACTGTATAAAGAAATCTGATCTAATGAAAATTAAGTCTCCAGAGCCCTCTTTTGAAACCCATCAATTTGAGTGTATCTTATAGGTTCACGCCTCCTGTCTGGGCCAAGACCAACCCACAAAGGGCCCTCTAGATATGCTAGCCCCTGAACCATCTCAGAGGACATCACCTGGGTAAATCCTGGCAGGTTAGCTTTCAACCACATGCTCACTCATAAAAGCAATTTAAGAGATAACCAAATGTTGATGCTTTCACCGGATGGATAGGGGCATCCCCTCACCTCCAGAGAAAGAGCAGAAGTAATGGCTCAGGTAATCCTGAGGAAAGCATCATTCTTCTATCTGGCATGCTATCTCCCCAACCTCCTGGAAATTCACTGTTGGTAGCACCTCTCCAGGCTTGTGGGCACCTACCCAGAAACCGGAAACTGCTTTTCCAAGATGTTCCTTCCTATGTGCTTTCTGCTAGGGAGCACAGAATTATTCAGTGAGAGTGCAGCACATACTTCAGGGGTCTACCCATCACAAATTGTGTAGTTCTTGAAGGCCATACCTCATTTAACAAGGAAAGGACAATATTGTCACCAGAGATGCACATCTCATTAACCTTATCTTCAAGACAATAAGAAATACTGCCCTCAGAATGTGTCAAACTTTCCCCATTGTAGACTTC
>JANBXA010000443.1:0-76635 GCA_030556225.1 Cricetiscus sungorus
ACACACACACACACACACACACACACACACACACACACACACACACACTTACTTTGTTGTTCTGGAGCTACACATACAATTCTAGAAGACCTGGGAGCCCAAGGCTTTGGCTCCACATGCTGAGGGTTGGGTGCACGTTAGTTTGGAGAGACTGTTTGACCATGTTGTGCCCTGGTGGGCTGGGTCATCTATGTCCCAAGGCCCTGAACGGAGCTTGAGTGTTGCTGCACCGTTGCCAGGCTTTCCTCCTCACACCTTGGACAGTTTTCTTTACTGTCTGGAGGTTTGGACTCCGTGGAATGCTCAGCTAACAAACTCCCCTGAAGTTCACCGACAACGAGGTACCTGAATTGGCCACAGGATGATGTTCATGTCCCCGTGGACACTGTGAAGAGAGTACATGGAGCCGCTGCCCCCAGTGGTGATGGAAAGCAAGGTCTTCTTATTCTGAAAGAGAAAACAAGAGTCACCCTCTCCTCTCCTGGGTCCCAGTGAGTTAATGAATGGCTCCAGGGAGAGGGACGAATGAGTTCATCCTATTGTTCAGCTCCTCTGCAGCCTCGGTGTGGACTCTGCACATCTTCCAACTGCAGCTGTGACTAGCATGTGGCTGCGGATAGCCACGACCGCAGCACAAATCACCAGCTCACTTAAAACATTAGGAGATGGCCTGGCATGGTGGTAGACGCCTGTAATCCCAGCACCCAGGAGGCAAATGGGTCTCTGAGTTCCAGACAAATCTTGTCTACAAAGGGAAATCCTGTGTCTTTTGTTGTTGTTGTTGTTTTTATTTAGATTAAAATAAAAAAAGTCAAAAGAGGTTCTTGTCACTATTTGGCCTCCAAACAACAAAGTTTTTGTTGTTGTTGCTATCTTTTTTTTCCAGGCAGAATCTCATGTATCCCGGGGCAGGCCTAAAACTCTCTATTTGGCTGAAGATGACCTTGAACTCTCTATCTTCCTGCCTCTACCTCCCAAATGGGATTTTAGGTGTCTGCCACCATGTCAGTAAAATTTTCATTTTATTTTTACTGTGGAAAATCTCAAGCATGAAGAGAATAGTCCAACAAAGTATCCAACAAACACCTTAAAGTCTAGTTTCATCTATCCTTCGACACTCACTAATCCCCTCAACACTCACTTTTTCATTTTTTTCTGGAATAATTTACAACAAAGGTGGGTGAGATAGCTTAGCAGGTAAAGGTGCCTGTCACCAAGACTGACAACCTGAGTCTTATCTGCCAATCTGCAAGTTGTCCTCTGATCTCCACATACACACTAAGGTATGCGTATGCCCCTCCCACATCAATCAATCAATCAATCAATTAATCAATCAATTAATCAATCAGTAGGGGACGGAAGAGATGGTTTAGGAGTTAAGAGCACTTGCTGTTCTTCAGCCAACCCAGGTTCAATTCCCAGCACCCACATGGGGATCTGACGCCCTTTTCTAGACTCCTTGGGCACTGTGCACATGCAGTATACAGACATATAAACAGGCATAATGCTCTTATACATCAAATAATATGTAAGTGAATAAAAAAATCAAACAAATGCAAAACATCACACATTTGATTTACAAGAACTGTACAATGCATCCCTTCCTGGTCTTAAGAGTCCAGGGAAGAATCTACTGGGAAATGCCCAATGGTTCAACCTACCTTGAAAGGGCCCTTGTCATACATGGTGGCATATGTGTAGGCAAATTCTGCAACAAGTATTCGCTCAAACCAACCTTTCAGAATGGCGGGCACTCCAAACCATTGCAGTGGGAACTGTGGGATAGAAGACAGCAGAGATTTCAGCTCAGGGCACTCCCCCTGCTGGTCATTTCCCCCTGTGGCCAGGAAGCAATTGTCCTTTGTTCTTGCCATTCCCTCAGGAAAAGTTAGCACATTTAGCAAAATGGGGGTGACCAGGGATGTGCCTTGCTCCCTTATTATGGACTACTTGGTAAGGCTAGGGCTCCAGGATTATTATGCCAAGAGTTTGAAGCCAGCTTTGGTAGCATAACACACACACACACACACACACACACACACACACACACACACACACACACACCAAAAAAATTAAAACTGGATGTGGTATCGAGCATCTGTTATTCTAAAGGAGGCTAAGGCAAGATATTAAGGATTTTGGGCCAGAATGGGCTACATACCAAGATCATCTCAAAAAAGGAGGAAAAGAAGAGTAATAGGCCATGGTGGCAAGCACACACAATCCCAGCAACTCTGGGAACTGAGGCTGAAAGATTTTCGAGTTCAAGGCTAGCCCAGGCAGCATAATGAGACTCTGTCTCAAAAACAGTCCTAGCACTTGGGAGGCAGAGGCAGGTTGCTTTCTCTGAGTTTGAGGCTAGCCTTGTCAACACATTAAGTTCCAGGTCAGCCACAAATATACAGGGACAACCAGTCTCAAAAAAAAAAAAAAAAAGAAAGAAAGAAAGAAAGAAAAGAAAAAGAAACACAGAGCTAGACAGGTGGTTTACAGGTTAAGAGTCCATACTTCTCTTCCAGATGACCTAGGTTCAGCCCTAGCATCTAATTCCATGGGATCCAACATCTACGTCTGCATTTCTGGTCTTTCCACAGACACCAACACCTACATACACATGCCCACTCACAGACACACAGCCTACATAATTTAAAAAATATATTTTCCTGACATGGTGGAACACACCTTCAAACCCAGCTCTGAGAGTCCTACAACAGCTTGTTCAGCATAATGATTCCCAAGCCAGCCAGGGCTACACAGAGACCCTGTCTGTCTCCAAACAAACAGAAAACTCAAGAAAAATATATGGTAGTACCTAACTCAATAAGAAAAGAGAATATTCTATCCTTGATCTTGGTTCTCTCTCTCTCTCTCTCTCTCTCTCTCTCTCTCTCTCTCTCTCTCTCTTCCTCCTAAAAACTACAACCATTGGCTGGGTGTGAATAAAGTCATATGCAAGTAAGATTTATTTACATGAAATCCATCTGGTGGCAAAGTCCAAGTAGCAAGGACTGCAGGTGGCTTTGCCTCTGAGAGCAATGACTGAATATTTTCCCAAGAGCTTGTGTTAGCAGGCATCCTCCCAAGACATGCCTCCCTTGTGTACACAGATCTACAGTCCTATCATCTAGAATAAACAAAGCCTCTCAGAATGCAGATCACTGGCCACTGTGACTAAGGTTTATCAGGTGCCCCATGAGGAAGTCTTATCTGGGCTACTGTTCAGTGGCAGAGCACTGGCCTAGCAAGCATGCATGATGTCCTGGCGTTCATCTTCCGCATCTCAAAACTGCATATTTCTGCCCTCTGGTCTCAATAAAAGTGGTGAAGAGCCTGCTCCAGTCTTCACTCTCCTCAAAAATGTGGTACAAAGCTCATAAACACATTCAGGAAGAAAACGAGGACAAAGAATTTGTAGGGCTTGGAGACATGGCTCGGTCGGTAAAGAGCTGGTTTCATGAGTATGAGTGCCTGAGTTCAATTCCCAAGCACCCAAGTGAGAAGTTGGGTGTGGCCCATAGCATGCTTCTAACCCCAGTAACAAAAGTGGGGAGGTACAGACAGCTGGATTCCTGGGGCTCTCTGGCCAGCTAGCCAACTGCATTGCTGAGCTCTAGGCCAATGAAAGACCTACCCGTCTCACTCAAAACAGATGGTTGGTATTCCATCTTTTGGCCTACACATGCACAAATGTAATTTAAATAAATAGACAAAGTGTAGACACTTCAGCTACACATTATCTGTGAACCTATGCAATGGCACCCTCAAGGAACATTATTTATTCAGGCAGAATGCAGAAAGTGTCAGGTCTAGGGCAATAGAAGCAAACACCCCAGACATCACTTTCTTACAATTTCTATCCTAGCCATACCTGAAATATCACGAGGTCTGCAGCTTCCAGCTTTTTCTCTTCAGCCACGATATCTGGGCTCAGGCGGCCTTCCTTATATGCTAGCCTTGACTCAGAAGTGTACTGAAAGTTGTCAGAGTCCTTCAGCTTACCTGATGGGAGGAGAGAAGGGCTGAGGCTGGGCCACAGAGTTCACTGTCGACGGAGAGACAATTCTTACCTGTGATGTCCTTTCTGGAAATGATGGGGTTAAAGTCCATAGAATAGAGGTCAGATTCATCCACCTCCCATCCTTTCCTCTTTAGAGCCTCTACAGCAGCCTCCTTCATGGCGTAGTTGAATGACGTCTTCTCTGAATGGGCCAATACAATCAAGGCTCTTCTCACTGTTCAGATACAAGAAGGTGAGACTTGGAAGGAAAATCCAAACAAGCTAAATGAGTCTCTCATCTAAAATGCTTTGGGTCAGACATGTTTCCACCACAGTTTTTCAGACTGGGGAATAGTGGCTAAGTTTATCAACTAAAGAGCTCTAATCTGAAAATCTGAAGTTTGTGCTGGTGAAATGGCTCAGCAGGTCTGTGCTTGCTGCCAAGCCTGATGACCTAAGGCCAATCCCCAGGACCCACATGGTGGAAGGAGGGAACAGGCCTCTGAGGTTATCCTGACATCCACATGGGCTATGTACACATACACACACACACACACAAACACACACACACACACACACACACACACCCATACATGTAATTTACTCATTTTTTTTTAAATCTGAAGGACAAAGGGTTCCAAAATCGAAAGTATTTTGAACATCATGTCAACACCCAAAAAAGTTTTCAAAAAAGCCAGTTGTGGTGGCATACACCTTTAATTCCAGCACTAAGAAGGCAGAAGCAAGTTAATCTCTGAGTTTGAGGTCAGCTGTGACTACATAGTGAGGCCCTGCCCAAAAACTTAGTTTATTTCTTTTTTTTTTTTTTGCAGCTGAAGGAAGGTGTTTAATGGGAGTGAGGACACACACACATGCATATACACATACAGCAGACACACAGAGAAGAAGGGAGCATGTGCGTGAGAGTAACTCATGGCAGAATGCTTGCCTAGCATCCTTAATACCATCAAAACCACTTTGGATTTTAGATAGAGAGTTTCTGATTTCAGGTTTCCCATCTGTACCAACCAGCAAAGCTTCAGGAGCTGGGAAGGCAAGGATCATACGGGAAGAAGTGATAGCTGGTAGCTGTCTTAGCTCACCCTCTTATAATTCTATTGCTGTGAAAAGACACCATGTCCAAGACAACTCTTATAAAAGAAAGCATTTCACTGTGGGTTGGCTTACAGTTTCAAAAGGTTATCCCATTATCATCATGGTGAGGGACAGTGGCATTCATGGCACTGGAGGAGTAGCTGAGACCCACATCCTGATCCACAGGAAGACAGGGCAACACAGGGCCTGGTATGGGCCTTTGAAACCTCAAAGCCCACCCCTCAGTGACACACTTCCTCCAACAAGGCCATACCTCCTGATTCTTCTAATCTTTCCAAATGGTGCCACTCCCTGGTGACTAAGCATTCCAATGTATGAGCTATGGAGGTCATTTTTATTCAACCACACCGCACTTACTGTTGGCATAACAATACCACAGACTAGATGACTTTATAATATATTACACATGAAGGTTCATAGCACTAGAGGTTGGGAGGAGGCTGCATTTGGAGAGGGTCCTTCTCGCTGATGGAAACTCTGTAGAGTTCTACAACAGTACTGAGTAACACATAACAAGAGGGACTGACTCCAGACAGAGCCACACTGCTTCTTACAACACCCACACTCTAAAGCAATCTCACCACATACAAATTCACAGATTTGACAATGGCTTAGATCATTTCTGAGGGCCCTTGTGACCCAATCACCTCTCACCCCTATGAGAGAGGGCTTCATGTAGCCCAAGCTAGCTTCAAATGAACTGTGTAGTATAGGATGACCTTGAACCTCTGGTTCTCCTACTTCTACCTCCCAAATTCTGGAATCTCCATGTGATCAAAATTTCGGTGTGTGTGTATACTCATATGTGTGATTACACACGTGTATGTATGTACATTTAGAGTCTAGAGGACAACTTTGGGTGTCATTTCTCATGCATCTTCTACCCTGTTTGAGACATGGTCTCCTACTAACCAGAAAGTTACCAAGTAAGCCAGGCTGGCTGCCAGAAAGCCCTAGGGACTTTCCTGAGAGTATAAGCACATACTCCTATACCTGGCCTTCTTTTTAAAACACAGGTTCTAGAGATCTGAACTCAGGTCCTCTTGCTTGCAAGGCAAGCACTTCATAGACTGAGCCATTGAAATTGTAATGCCATGTTCACTGCAGCCATCAATAAAAGAACCAATGAATGAGGCTAGGCATGCGATTGAGTTGAGTATGAGTTTTGCATGCTTTGGTTCTGGCTTCAATTTGTTATGGTTTGAAGATGAAATGCCCCCCCCCACACAACTAGGTTTAGTTAGTCAAGTCTGTAAAGCCAACGTTTGAGAGGCAGGAGCAGGAGGATAATAGGTTCTGGCTAACCTGAGAGCCAAGGCTGACCCTGTGTTTAAAGATTAAAAAGTCCCTACAGGCTCAAGGATTGAACACTTAGTCCCTAACCAGTGGTGCTACTTAGAAGGTGGCTCAACCCTGCGGGAGTGGGGCTGGCTGGAGGGAGAGAGTCTCTCCGGTGTGCCTCTGAAGATTGGATTTGTCCCTCTGGGTGTTTCTCTCCCTGTCTGCCATGAGACAAAGAGCTTCTACCACAAACTCCTGGCTCCCTCTGGTCACAGCTATGAAAGGTAACTAATAAAAATGGAAAAAAGGCTGGGAAGATGGCTCAGTAAGAAAGCTGTCAAAGCCTGGTGACCTGGAGACGATCCTCAGAACCAGGTAACAGTGGGAAAAAAACAACTGACAGGTGTTCTCTGACATTCATTCACACCTGTGACATGGCACTCACTCTCACACACAGGCACGCACCACTTTAATAATAACAAATAAAATACATTTCAAAAATAAAAATAAAGCCAGGCATTGGTGGTGCATGTCTTTAATTCCAGCACTCAGGAGGCAGAGGCAGGTGGATCTCTGTGAATTTGAGGCCAGCCTGGTTTACAGTGGAAGTGCCAGGACAGCTAGGGCTGTTACACAGAGAAACCCTGTCTTGAAAAACCAAAACATAAATAAAGTAAAAATAAAATGAAAGGAAAGGATGGAGGGAGAACAAGGAAAATATTCTGAGTCAGTGAGAAATTAATGTTGGTATATTTAATTGGCAACCTACATGAAAATAAAATGACCTCCATGGAAAATCAATATAATGGTACCTTTGTCAGGGATGGTGATTAGGTTACAAAAGGGCCCTCTGAGTGCTGTCAGCGTTGTTTCTTGGGCTGGTGTTAAATAACTAACTTTTAAGGATTTATTTTTGAGTCATTTGTATGCAGATACCCCTGGAGACCAGAAGGGGGCGCTGGGTTCTCGGGAGCTGGAGTTACCGTTATTTGTAGGGTGCCCAGCCTGTTAGATGGGTGCTCAATACTCTTAACCAAATCATCTCTCCAGCCCCGAGTTTTTGTTTGAGTTATTTCACAGACAGAAATAACTTCCAGGGTGATTAAAGACCTAAATGTTTGTTTTGCAGCTGAGTTCTGAAACAGAGCAGGAATTACGGGCAGTACCGCTTGCTCAACTTCTGCTTTGTCTTGCGTCTCCCTGCAGCACACAGATTTAATGGCTCAGCATCTACTTTCTGTCAGATCCTGCGGATCAAACCTGGAGCCTCACACCCATGAGCCAGCCTCGCAGCCACAGCACAATTTTGCCAATGGCCCTTGTTCCTGCCTCTGGCGCGCTGCCAAGAAACAGATGGGTTCATTATTCCATGAACCTCGAACCCTGGAGACTCTTGCTCCTCCCCCTGCACCTGTGTTTGATTTCCACTCCATTAACCCCCTGAAATGCTCATGTCATCTGTGCCACATTGTTAACTGGGCATCTATTAGGCATCACAGGGGCTAAGGACTTGGGATACATTACAGTGGAGTCTAAATTTTATAAAAAGTAAAGTTTGGCCAGGTGTGGGAGTGAAAGCCTTGAATCCCAACACTTGGGAGGCAGAGATAGAGCTGTGTGAGTTCGAGACCAGCCTGGTTGACATAGTGAATTCCAGGACAGCCAGAGTTACATAGAGAGAGACCTTGCCTGACACATGGGAAAAACAAATATAATTACTTTTAAAAATCACATTTAATTTTTTAATCTATTGATTGTATAGATGTGGGTGTTTTGTTTGCATGTTTGTCTGTGTAGCATATGTACACCCAGAGGGATTGGAGCTGCAAACAGTTTTGAGCTCCCGTGTGGGTGCTGGGGATGGGGCCCAGACCTTCTGCAAGAGCAGCTAGTGGGACCAACCAACGAACCACTTCTCCAGGCCTCTATTTGTCCGTTTTGTTGTGGTTTTTTTGGAAACAAGGTCTCACTATGTGACCTTGGCTGCCCTGGAGCTTGTCATGTAGACCAGACTGGCCCCAAGTTTGTGGAAATCTTCCTGCCTCACCCAAAGAAAAGTGTTTTAATGGTGATATCGTAGCAGTAAAATATTTACTACCCACATGATCTGTCTGGTAAAAGACTACAGCAAGCCACTTGAAACATAGGAGAGCCACACTGCTACGTTCCCTGCTGTTAGTGGAAAACAAATGTCCTGCACATTCCAGTCAGTCTCAAGACTGAGTTACTGAGCACACATACAACTAGCTATATTGCTCATTTCTAGTTATATTGCTCATTTCTGTAATATCAGCACTGGGAAGCTGAGGCAGGAGGACTGCCATGAGTTCCAGTGTAAGACCCTCTTTCAAAAACAATATTCAAATGTTCCCATTCTCCACAATAACCCTCATTTCATATGTCCACCCAAACACACCATGTTCTGTAAGATGGCATACTTTTTTTTTTTTTTATTTTATTCTTGAGATGAGAGTTGTAACCCAGACTGGCCTTGAACTCAATATGTAGGGAGTTCCAAAGACACTTTGAATTTCAGGTTCTCCTACCTCTCCTTCATAAACAATGGGGAGTATGAGTGTGTACTGTCATGCCCACTTGAGTCAGTGTTTCTCTGTGTAGCCCTAGCTGTCCTGGAACTTGCTCTGTCAACCAGTCTGTCCTCAAACTCAGAGATTTGCCTGCCTCTGCCTGGCAAGTGCTGGGATTAAAGACATATGCCACCACTGCCTGGTTGCTATTTTATTTTATTTTTTATTTTTTGCTTTTCAAGACAGGGTTTCTCTAGCTGTCCTAGAACTCAATTTATAGATCAGGCTAGCCTTGAACTCAGATTTTCCTGCCTCCTGAGTACTGGGGTTAAAGGCCTGTGCCACCACCACCACCACCATGACCACCACCAATGACCAGCTGAAATTATTTTGTAAAAGATGTATTTTATTTTAAATCATGAGTATATATGTAGGTTTATGCTTGTGCACTCCGAAGTATGAAAGGACATTTGCTCCCCTGGAGATAGAGTTACAGGTAATTGTTGTCAGGCCCAAAGGAAACTCTAATTCCTCAAACTCCAAAGGCAGTCAAATACCCAGGCATGAGCTCAACCTGGACTATAGGAGGGTTTCTGTAGGTTAGATAAAAGTCAGCATGCCTCGGGAACTTGTGAAAGTGGTTCACATCTGAGGGAAGGAGTCATGCATGCATCTCCCTTTCCTCTGGCAGAAAGGACACGTGGCTGCCTGTGGCACCTACCAGCATATGTGCGACACAGAACAGCATGCTTGGCCTCCAGGCTCCCTCAGTATCTCAAGCCCCTCCCTGTTGACCATTTCAAAGTCCATCCTAGCCCTTCCCAGGGCCTCACCCACCCTACAGCTCATGCTCCCCTGCAGCTTTCGGTCCCCTGCAGCCTGCTCTTCTCACTGTGTTTGCTCTGCCTCCATTTCTCACAGCTTTTTCTCTATTTCTCTCCCTTGCTGTTCTCCCTGCTCCCACAGATAGCCCCGATCATGTCCAGTCTACTCCTTTTTCTCTCTGCTCTGAATTCTTCCAGATGCCTTTGGCTGTTCTCTCATATCTACAATTAAACAACAACAACAACAACAACAAAACAAAACCTTTCCCCTTAACCATAACCTGATAGCTAAACTAATTACAGCACTCACCAGTTCCTAGACTTTCGAGCAGCCAAACACAGCTTCTAGACTCAAACATGTGTCCTCTGCAAGAGCAGCAAGTACTCTGAACCATTGAGCTATCTCTCTATGCCTTGAAATTTTCCTAGTTCTAATTGGAGGAGAAGGTGCCAGCACTTCAGTAGTTATAGAATCAAATGCAATAGTGCCCTCTCCCACTGTAGTTTCACTTGCCATGGTTTCAGTTACCATGTTTAAAGATATCAAATTGAAAATTCCAGAAAAATTTTTTTTTCAAGACAGGGTTTCTCTGTATTGCTTTGAAGCCTGTCCTGGAACTCTCTCTGTAGACCAGGCTGGCCTCGAACTCAGAGATCCACCTGCCTCTCCTCTGGAGTGCTGGGATTGAAGGCCTACTAATTCATATTTTAAAAACCATGTGTGCTGGTTAGTTTTTATCAACTTGATACAAATAGACCACCTGGAAGAAAAGAATTTCAACTGGAAACTTCCTTCATCAGACTGGCCTGGAGGTATGTTTATGGGACATATTCTTGATTTATGATTGACTTAGCATCTTCCAGCACACTGTGGGTGGTAACACCCCTTTGCAGGTGGTACGGATCCCTGTAAGAGAGTGGGCTGAGCAATCCTAAAAGGACTCCTCCAGGGCCTCTGATTCAGCTCCTACCTCCAGGTTCCTGCCTTGACCTCCCTCAGTGATGGATGGTTAGCTGGAATTGTATGTAAGTTGAAATAAATTAAACCCTTTCCACCCCAAGTTGCTTTTGATCAGTATTTTATCACAGCAACAGGAGAATCAGGATGCCTGTATTACAGCCTATTTTCATCATCACTTTTCTGTTTTATTTTTATTTTTGTTAATCTCCACTCTAATTTACAAATTGAATTTAGCTCTGCATGGTGGTACCCACTTGTAATCCCAGCATTTGGGAGAAAGGCAAGAGGATCCAGAACTCAAGGTCAGCCTAGACCAAATTGAGTTAGAATCTAATCTGGCCAAAATGAACAAATGGGTGAATGAATACACAAACATTAAACCGAATCATGGGTATAGGGTATAAGATAACATGCATGGCACTTTGATGTCTGTGGTTCTAATGGAAGGGTCTTGAACGTTTATCCCTCATGGATAACTGTAGACCAGTACTCAAAGGGAAAACAGGAGACGTAGCTTTACCAGCTGTTGAAAACTCTTCCCTGCTGTCTCTCCCAGCCACTCCTGGTAGAGCTTTCCTAGAAACTGCAACGGTACCAACGGAAGCACCAGCCTCGTCCCTGGCATGCTTCTAGCAAAGTAAAGTTCTGAGTGCATTTGTGGAGGCTGCAGTATTTTTAGAAGGAAAAAAAAACTGCATACAAAAAGGTAGAATCCTGCACCAACTGTGGAAATGCTGCCCAAACCTTAGTGCTGCCCAAACTCAGAAGCAGCCCCTGTGGGGAAGCACTTAGCCCTGGACGCTGGCTGCTCAGGGAAGCAGTAGATGCCAGTTAGGTACCAGACAAGTGTGCTGACCTCCAGGGACCCCTGGGATGATGGCAAAGTGGGGAGACTGTCACAAAAATAGACCAAATGGCAAATCAGATTCCCCCACCAAGTTCACAGTGAAAATTCTCCAGGGCTAAGCAGGGTCCCCGTTCTGTTACACTGCTCCCCAGCTCCAGTCAGCCCCCCATCTCCACATTTTCCTGTTTTCTTCCAGAAGTTGACCCCCCCAGTTTTTTGAGACAGTCTCTCCACTATGTAGCTCTGGCTGTCCTGGAACTCACTAAGTAGATCAGGCTGTCCTCAAACTTAAAGAGATCTATCTGCTTGCCTCTGCTTCCCGAATGCTGGAATTAGAGGTGTGTGCCAAGCTCAGCAGGAGCCCCTGTAAATTGCCTCTTCATTTTTAAATGTTAGCAACTTATTCCCAAATGCTTAAGAACTTTCTGGCCTAGGCTGTGGATGCGCACAGAACTCAGGTGGTGGAGTGCTATCCTAGGATGCAAACTGAATCCTGGTTTTGATTTGGTTCCCAGGGCCATATAAACCAGGCGAGGCGATGCACACCTACATTCCTGGCACGAAGGCTGTGGAGGCAAGAGGTCAGCCTTCGCTATGCAGCAGTTTTAAGGCCAACCGGGGATACATGAGGCCGTATCTCTACATAGGTCAAATAAGGTGCGAGAGTGGCTCTGTTAGGGAAGGGATGTTGAAGGGACAGTACTCCAGTTGTCCTCAGGTGAGAATGGGCTGCAGAATAATTGGTGCGGTTGGCTAGGAACAGAAGCTTCCCTTTCAGAGACTATTCAAGAGACTAGTCAAGGCTCATCCAGGACCCCAATCACTTGTCCTCTTTGAAGCAAGTAACAAATCTCATAGCAAGCTCCTTCACTCACAGCAAGCCCCTTCACTCTCAGTGCTGTACTCACCCTCCATGGCTCCAGATGTTGAGGGCGGATCACAGTACAAGGTACTGATTGGCTGAGCAGCCCGTTACCAGGACAACCCTGCAGAGTTATGGAGAGAAGCATTGGACTGCAGTTTGGATTAGTGCAAGCGGGGCCAGCTGAGCACTTGGAGGCTTTATACCCTCTTACCCGGCCCGGCCCACTGTGTCGGGCAGCCAGCGAAGGGGGAGCTGGATTCCCACGCCCAGAGTCGCTGGGTGGAGGATACCAAGTTACTGGAAGGGAGAAGCAGTTTAGGACTGGAATAAGATTCCTGCATATGAACACATATGGGGCAAATTCAACTGCCTCATGCCGGAGACCTCCTGGGTACAAAATGGAAATTTCCAAAAGAAATTGCCCGAGCTTTGTTGGACCTGCCTGTATATATGACCAGTGTGGATCAGTATTTGCTCAGCCCTGGGAAGTCTCATGCAAAGGGAAGGGTGGGGCTGGCAAAGTACTTGATCAGATTTTGCCAAGTCATAGTGACTCCAGACTGAGCGCTCAGAGAGACTGGGCATGTGAATGATTTTTTATTTTGCAGCGTTCTAGTTTTGTTCTTAGAAACTCCTCAAAGCCTGGTGGTGGTGGCATATGCCTTTAATCCCAGCACTTGGAGGCAGAGGCAGGAAGATCTCTGTGAGTTCAAGGTCAACCTAGTCTATATGATGAGTTTCAGAACAGTCAAGGCTATATGGCAAGATCCTGTTCCAAACAAAACAAAACAAACAAACAAACACCCAAAATGAAATGGTAAAGTCATCCTACAGAACAAAAGGGAGGTGGACTGTCAGGAAGTCAAGTAAAGGGTACTGGAAAAACTGCTGTGAAGTGAATGCTGCTTTTCCAGGGGACCCTTTGGTTCCCAGCACCTAATGGGGCCACCCACAACCAGCTGTGACTCAGTTTCAGGGAATCCAGTGTCTTAGTGTCGAACCTTAAACCTAACATAGCTGGCCTCCTAGCTAACTGAGGTGCCCATTTAACAAACCAAAGCAGACCTGGCCACCAGGTTCTCCCAACATCCCTCAGTCTGGCATACCCTGCTCCCTCCCCTAAAAACTTCAGTCCAGGGGCTGGCTGTCCTTACCCCAGAGGTTCTTCCCTATAAACCAGCCATTTTGGCCACACTGGTCCCTTTTAACCTTGAACCTTCTGGCCTCTTAGCCTCCGGGTCTCCTGGCTCTCTCCTCTCCCCTACCAGCTCCCCTCAATGGATAGGTTCAGGGTCCCATTCACTCTGGACTCTTCCAGATGTCTCTGCCTCTGGCTGTGCTCTTCCTTTTATCTACAGTGAACCTTCTTCTCCACCATACCTAGGAGCATCCATGTCTCCTTTCCTTTCTTTTCTTGTTCAGGGTCAGGAGTTCAAGTCATCATCAGTGTTGAGATCAGGCCATGCTCTGCACCATATCACACTCCATGTTGTAGGAAGCAGTGGACTTCAGGCGGTGTCCTGCCTTAATAGACTCCATTTTACAAGGACCTAGAAACTATGTCACACCCTCCAATGAACACAGACTATAAATGATTGACTCCTGGGAATAGCAAAGACACATCCTTAGGTTCATTGAGGAGACTTGAAACTGTGTGGTCCCATGATAGAGCAGGCAAAGAGGTTCTTGTGCTGACAGATAAGCACTAGGGGAACCAGGACTGTCAAACACACAGGGTTGTTCCTTCAAAGGGAGAGATGTATAACCTGTTTTCTGCTCAGAAGGCTGGGAATGGATGTGGTTAATAGCCTGATGACCTTTGGGATATCTATGTGGCTGAGACCACACCAGATCCTCCCAGACCCTGATCTCCAACCTGTTTCCTCAGTTGATCTGTAGTACCCACCTTTAAGGATGATGTCTCAGAGGGTTTACTCACATGATTTGCACCCCCGCTCCCCGCTATACACACACACACACACACACACACACACACACACACACACACACACACATATATATATACACACACAAACATATGGTCTGAAAGGTAAACCTGGACTACAATGCCACACATTTGGCAGTTGGCTCTCTGCCTCTGCCACGGACCGTCCCTCTGGGAGACCGGAATCCACGGGAGAACAGGGGTGAAGGCTGTAGGAAAGTCAAGATACGGCACAAGGGAATGACAGACAGACACACTGTGTAGTGAAAATCTGCTGCAATTTTACTTCTGCAAAGGCTTGATTTATATAGTATACAGAATAAGAAACTTGGCAAAACAATACATTCTGCAAAATCTTGATTTATATGGTATACAGAATAAGGAACTTAACAAAACAATACATTTCCCACACATAGCCCCACACCTGGCCCAGAGGCAGAAAATCAAGATTAAGCAATAATCAAATATAGTTCTTTCGTAGATACATAATGTGTTTTTGACTTCATACAATAATTCTCTTTGTTCTACTTTCTCTAGAAAGGCCCCCAGACTCATATCGTCCGGGGCCTCCTTTGTTACTTCTACAATAGCCTGTATAAGCGGAGGAGCCGAATTGAGGAAGCTTGAGTCATATAACTCAGTTTCATTCTGTACTTTGATTTCTTGGTATGTGGTCAGTTGTAAATAGAACAATTAAAGTACACAGAGGGAAATCATGCAGAGTGCCAGGAGTATGCGCTCCACTGCCATCTCCAAAACAGAGATTTGCCTATGGCTACAGGTCCCGTCATGGTCGCTGATTGCCAAGGGGAAGCCTGGGGCCACGCTCCGGGGAGCTCATACCCCAATCCTTCAGCGTGAACCAGCCAAATGCGTGGCATCTTGTGACACTACACGGCAGTCACTGCTGTGGACGTGGCAGTTCCCCCTTTTTTGTTTTTAAAATGAAGCTCAAACACCTCCTGTTTGACATTCTGTAAAGAAGAGAAAAGGCATTTTAAGAGACATGGAAAGAGAAAAATGACCAACAGTACCAGGAGGATAATTATTCCAATGAATATGAAATATTGAATCCAATCCAATGGATTAAGGCTCCGAAGACCCTTTTCTAAATCTGTGGCTAATTCCTGTAATCCTCCTAATTGTAGATGTGACTGGCTAACAGCTGAAATGTCTTTTTGCAAAGCATTCATATCATGCGTAATATCATTATCCTGCCATATTCCCTGCAAGTGAGCTTTGACTTTATCCCAAGGTTGAGAGGCATTATAAGGAAGAGGGGTAACACAAATTGATTTAAAGTTTCTATGACAGCGAGCAGAGAGAGTGGTTTTTAGATTAGCCACATCCTGCCCAAGGGCTAAGACAACTTCTTCTAAAATGTTGATTTTTGCTACCAACTTTTTATCTATTGCTTCTTGTTCTAATAAAGCAAAAGTAATATTCTTATTTAAGGCATTAACATAATGAGCTGTATGTATCTGTTGCAATAAAGCAGTGGTGGTTACTGCGAAGGTGGTTAAAATCGAAATCAGGGCGGTAATTCCCAAAATAAGTGCTGCAACAAAACGTCTGGGCCTAACCAGGGCATTCAAACTTTCTAAAACTTGCATGGCTGAATTGTCATACCAAAGGTCATTTCCTAATTCAACAGGTAACATAACAAAGGGCAGCCTTCTCATAATTAACATTACTCCTAGATCCTTAGGTTCAGTGGAGGTAATACAATTTGTTAATTTACAGAAATGACATACAACTTTATAAGAATTCCCATCCTTAGTAATAGTTACCATAGCAGATTGAGCTAACAATAAAGCATTAGGATAGGCAATACAAGCCTTAAGACCAATGGATTCAGATTTAGTATGATTAGGTTTCTTTTCCAAAAACATATTAGAGGCAGCTACAAGGCGAAACAAATCTGTATATTTTCTGGAATGATTATCTGTTTTTACCACCCAGGTAGGCTCAACAAAGCCAGGGGAGAACCATCGGCGAAGTGGCTCCCCATAACCTTGCCAAACGTAATTATGGAATTTCTTCTTATGAGTATCAATGTAATTTTCATAAGGACCCTTCCCAGTGCTAGTCTGCTTAGCACCTGAGTTAGAATTTGAATAATCCCAAATCTTATAATCAAAACCTGAAGGTTTATATCAAGAAGCAGAATCAGGAAAACCACATGTTAACCATGCTGGAAATTTAGTTAAAGATGAATCCCAAAATTGATCCTTGTCATGGTATCTTTGAATACAAGGTTCTATAGGAAGATCAGTCACTTTAAGAAAGGAATCATTATAATTTTTATCCCCTAAGGTTTGCATCTGAATCTCCCATATCCATCTCTTACTTGCATTCTTGCGGTCAGGTCCGTCTGTTAAGAATGTGCTGTAGCGGGTGCTCAGGCAGCCATAAGGCACTTTCCTTTGCAGAGCGATGCAAATAGGCAGTGAATCTGCTCTGCCCTCAAAGGTTATAAAGGAGGATGTGTGTTGTCGAGCGTCAGAGTCCTGAGCTCCGCCTAGCCTGACTGAATCATTAGTTAACACTTTTAGTGGCTCTGAGTCAAACCAGCCTACAGGGTGCAAAATAGGGGGATTTGGGACGTAGGCCCAGTAGGAAATCCCTTCCATTCCCTTCGGGCCCGAGATCAAAGACAAAAAGGCAATAAAATACATAGACGCTGTCAGGGGCTTCCCCTGATTAAGAAGCAGCTGTTTCGCTTCCCGTGTCAGATGACGAATCTTCGTCCATGTCAGTCTGTCTCTGTTCGAGGTCAGTTTCATTTTCTTCATGGTGAGCTGGAGTTGCTTTTGCTGTCGTCTCTGCCGTTGCTTTCTTCTTTTCTGGAGGAGCTGGCTTGACGAGTCTGTCTGGAATCCAGATGGGGGAGTCGGCATCCTGTGGAAACACACAAGCATACCCTCGTCCCGAAGTAATTAAAATATCCGGGCCTTTCCATAGGCCGGAAAGCAAATCCTTCCATAAAACTTTTGGTAGGGGGCTATCGAGCCCTTCTTTTGCCCAATGTTTATGGGCGGCAGTAAAATGCCTGTCATCTATATTGAGATGATTCAGGGTGAACAAGCTATGAGACAACACATGATGTGGAGTGAAATATTTATTAGCCTGTTGTAATCTTTGTATTTGCATTTTCAAAGTCTGATGTGCTCTTTCAATAATCCCTTGTCCTTGTGGGTTATAAGGGATACCTGTAATATGTTGTATATGCCATTGTATACAAAACTGTTCAAAGGCTTTTGCCGTATATGCAGGCCCATTGTCTGTTTTTATCTGTGAGGGTACACCCATCATTTGAAAACTTTGAATAAGATGCTGAATTACATCTTTTACAGCTTCCCCTGTTCGGGCCGAAGCATGTATGAAATGAGAAAAAGTATCTATGACCATATGAACATAGCATAATTTTCCAAAGGATGAGATATGGGTCACATCCATTTGCCAAATTACATTGGCTTTTAAACCTCTAGGGTTTATTCCCATTTTTAAGGGATGATGAGCTATTGGGCAGTGTTGACATTGCTTCACTATTTGTCTTGCCTGTTCTCTAGTAATATGGTACATACGCTTTAATGCCCTTGCATTTTGATGATGCAAAGCATGACTTTCTTGTGCCTCTTGTATTGAAAAGGCACCTTGTGGCTGGGTTAGTAAATCAGCCATGGCATTTCCCTGGGCTAAAGGTCCGGGAAGACCTGAATGTCCCCTAATATGACCTATAAAGAATTTGTGCTGCCTTTGTTGTATTAGCTCTTGTAATCTCTGTAAAAGGGGTAAGATTGGTGACTTTCCAGATAAAAGGGCAGTTTCCAATGCCGGAAACAAATTCACCACATACTTAGAATCTGTATATAAATTAAAAGGTTGGGTAAATTTAGTAAAGGCCAAGATCACAGCAGAAATTTCTGCTTGCTGTGCAGAGTTTTTTTTCCCTTCCTCCCAGAACGCGCCCTGGTCTAGGGTATAGACCGCAGCCTTTCCGGAGGAAGAGCCGTCTGTAAAAACAAGCATAGCCGCTCGAGGGGGGGAAGGTGAGAACCAAATAGGGAAGATAATTTCTATTGTCTTGGCAAATTCTATAATAGGATGCTTAGGATAATGATATTTAATTTGACCTGTATAATTTAATAAGGCTAAAATCCAATCATCATTATTTTGCAATAATTGATCTATTTGTCCTCTATTATAAGGAGTTATAATATTATGTGGTTCTCGTCCAAACAATTCTTTTGATCTTATCCTTCCCTTCGTAATTAAAAGAGAACATAAGTAAGGAAAATCAGCTAACATCTTGGCTTGAGTATGAGGTAAATGTAACCATTCTAATATTCCTGTCTGCCAGAGACAAGCAGTAGGAGTATATTTAGTGGGGAGTATCAATAATTCCCATGGCTTTTTATAATTAATCTGTTTTACTTTGGCTTGTGCTAGTGCCTTTTCAACTAAAGTCAAAGCCTCAACAGCTTCTGTTGTTAAAACTCTGGGAGATTTTGGATTTGAATCTCCATGTAATATTTGATACAGGGGACTTAACATTCCTGTAGTTATTTTCAAATATGGTCTCAGCCAGTTAATATCTCCTAATAATTTTTGAAAATCATTTAAAGTTCTTAATTTATCTCTTCTAATAGACAATTTTTGTGAGCTAATTGCTTGAGGAGTGAGTATCTGTCCTAAATATAGTAACGGCGGTTCTTTTTGAACTTTTTCTGGAGCAATTATTAGCCCATATTGAGTTAATTTCTGAATTGTTTCTTGTAAGATGATCTCTATTTTTTCTCCATCAGGATGTGCAAGCAAAATATCATCCATATAGTGTATAAGATACATATCTTTATATTTACTTCTAATGTGTTGTAAGGCTTGAGCTACGAATTTCTGACATAATGTTGGGGAATTTTTCATTCCCTGAGGCAAGGTTACCCATTGATATCTCTTATATGGCTGTTTAAAGTTAATTGAAGGGATACTAAAGGCAAAACTTTCATAATCCTCAGGATGCAATAAGATCGTGAAAAAGCAATCCTGCAGGTCTATGACAATTATTTTCCATCCTTGTGGAATAGCCACTGGTGATGGAAGGCCAGGTTGAAGTGGCCCCATATCTTTCATAATAGCATTTATTGCTCTCAAGTCTTGTAGGAGTCTCCATTTTCCTGATTTTTTCTTAATAACAAATACCGGGGTATTCCAGGGGCTGTTGGATTCCACTATATGACCTTTTGCCAATTGTTCTTGCATTAGTTGTTCAAGAGCCTGTATCTTTTCTTCAGTAAGGGGCCATTGACTCACCCATACAGGCTCCTGAGTCAGCCATTCTATTTTATCTGCATATAACTTTTCTTCAGTGGCCCCTATGTAAAATGCTGTTCATTCAAATTGTCTGAGGTTACTAATTTAACATTCATGGAGTCCAGCATGTCCCTTCCCCACAAAGTGAAGGGGAGAGAAGGTAAAACATAGGGCTGTATATGTCCAGTCTTTCCTTCATCCTCCCATGTAAGAATCATGGAGCTTTGCATAACTCCTGATGCAGTCCCCAGTCCCATTAGAGAGGACCCTGTTTTTTGTACTGGCCAGGCATTGGGCCAGTTTTTTCCTGCTATACATGTCCTGTCCGCGCCTGTATCCAGCAGACCTTTAATTTTCTTTCCATTGACCCTAATGACTTTAAAAGGTCGCTCATTCATGTCCTGTACCCAAAAGACTCCATCCGAGGAACCAAATTGTCCTTGTCCTCTGGATTGTTTTAATATAGGATTAGGCAACTTCACATATGGTAATAGCAACAATTGTGCTATTCTTTGTCCTTTATGTATTTGTATAGTTTCTGCCAATGGCCTTACCATGATCTTAATATCATTGTCAGTATCTGCATCTATCACCCCAGGAAGCACCTCAAAGTTTTTCTGATAATTGGAGCTTCGTCCAACAATCAGTCCTACTGTCTGAGGGAAGAGTTGTCTTGATACCTTAGTAGGTATCAAGGAAACTCCATCCCATTTTGACAGGATCAGATCTTGACTGCTGGCCAGATCTAAGCCAGCATTCCCTGGTGTAGCCCTTGGCAGATCATGTATTGTAAATTCAGAAGCTTCAGGGTTTAAATTACCCTGGCTAGGAGATTCCATGTCTCCCTTGGGTGCCGGGTTAGGAGAACACCCCTGACCTAGTTTTTTGACCTTCTAGGCTCATCCTCTTCCTCAGTTTTAGTGAGTGGAGTGCCGTCCTTATGAAATTTTGATTTGCACTCATTCCTCCAGTGCTTCCTTTTTGCATCTTGGGCAAAGGCCAGGACTCCCTTTCTTGCCTTTATGGCAATCCTTTTGCAAATGTCCTGGCTTCCCACAATTGAAGCATGTGGGTTCGGAGGAGCCTCTATTATCTCCTCCATATGTCTTTTTAATATAGGCGCTAAATTTCTGTCCCTTCATAGCTGCTGCATAGGCCATTCCCTGGACTATTGCAGGTGAGGCATCTGAACAGGCCTTAATATAGTCCTGTGTATGATGCCCCATGATTCCCTTGTTGAGTGATTACTTACGCTTAACCGGTGATCCTTTACCGGCGGACCTGCAGCGTCCTGGTAAGAGCCGTTCCTGACTGTGAGGAGAAAAGAAAAGGAGGAAGCTTACCTATCCTTCAAGTCCCCGTTCGGGCGCCACCAGCCACGGACCGTCCCTCTGGGAGACCGGAATCCACGGGAGAACAGGGGTGAAGGCTGTAGGAAAGTCAAGATACGGCGCAAGGGAATGACAGACAGACACACTGTGTAGTGAAAATCTGCTGCAATTTTACTTCTGCAAAGGCTTGATTTATATAGTATACAGAATAAGAAACTTGGCAAAACAATACATTCTGCAAAACCTTGATTTATATGGTATACAGAATAAGGAACTTAACAAAACAATACATTTCCCACACATAGCCCCACACCTGGCCCAGAGGCAGAAAATCAAGATTAAGCAATAATCAAATATAGTTCTTTCGTAGATACATAATGTGTTTTTGACTTCATACAATAATTCTCTTTGTTCTACTTTCTCTAGAAAGGCCCCCAGACTCATATCGTCCGGGGCCTCCTTTGTTACTTCTACAATAGCCTGTATAAGCGGAGGAGCCGAATTGAGGAAGCTTGAGTCATATAACTCAGTTTCATTCTGTACTTTGATTTCTTGGTATGTGGTCAGTTGTAAATAGAACAATTAAAGTACACAGAGGGAAATCATGCAGAGTGCCAGGAGTATGCGCTCCACTGCCATCTCCAAAACAGAGATTTGCCTATGGCTACAGGTCCCGTCATGGTCGCTGATTGCCAAGGGGAAGCCTGGGGCCACGCTCCGGGGAGCTCATACCCCAATCCTTCAGCGTGAACCAGCCAAATGCGTGGCATCTTGTGACACTACACGGCAGTCACTGCTGTGGACGTGGCATGCCTCTGCTAATTCACTAGCTGAGTTACATTCAGAACACATTTTGTTGTTGCTTTTATGAGACAGGGTTTCTCTATGTAGTCCTGTTTGTCATGGAACTCACTTTTTACCCCAGGCTGGCCTCCAACTGAGAGATCCACCTGCCTCTGCCTACCAAGAGCTGGTATTAAAGGGGTTAAAGGTGTGCATCACCACCTCTTGGTGAGTCAGAACATTTTAAAAAGATTTATTTAATTATGTTTAATTCTCCCCCCCCCCACTGTATGTGAGTTTCTTATTAGACATATGTGGATACAGTGGTGTCTTTGTGTAGGCATGCATTCATGTGTCATATGTGCATGTGGAAGCCATAGGACACCTTAGTGTTTGTTCCTCAGACACATTCACCGAGTTTTTTGTTTTGATTAGTTTTGTTTTTTGGACACAGGGTCACTCATTTATGTCAGGTCTGAGTGACCATGCTAGGGAGGAGTAATGAGCAAAGAACTTAAAAAAAAAAAAAAAAAAAAACTGCAATGGGCTCGGGCTAGCTGTGATTGGCCCATGGCTCGGTGACCTCACAAGGAGCCATTGTGAGGAATGAGAGTGGCCACCCATATAAGGCACCAGCTGGGCCTGGATCTTGTCCTTTCGTTTGCCGTGAAGCTGTTGGTTGGCTGCAGAGGATTCGCTCAAGACTTTGGTCCTGAGAACTTTAGTTTTATTGTCCGTCTTTGACACTGAACATCTGTGATCACCACTGACCTGAACATTGTGAGTGTGCTGACCAGTGGGTTGGGTTTGGGCCTAAATGTGGACTTCCTTCTTGTTTTAGATTTAGTTTGTTCTCCTGCTTGAGTTTACTTTATGTCAACCATTTTCTATTATTGTCTATCCATTTATCTTTGACATTTTGTACATTATTTAATTCTTTACCTTGACACCTGTTAGTCTATATTAGCTGTGAAAGATAAGGAATCTGGTTTAGCCATGGGCTTAGAACACACACCTGCTTTGTTGTTTCCCTCAGCCTTTCCCTGTGGTTATGAATTCCCCTATCATGTCAAAGTCTTTTCATGTGCTCCATGCCGCTGGTGACACAAAACAGTCAGTACTGGGGAAACAAGAGGGACATGCTTCCCCATGGCCTTGCAGTGTCACAGACAGGTGGCATCCTTTGGATGCCCATGAATATGAGTGTAAGGAACAGAAATTGTGTCATGAGTGTAGAGATGAAGAGGTCTGTAGCAATTTCAGTCATTAAAGAACTGGATGGCATGAGTGACGAGCATCTTGAAGGAGCCTCTGTGTTCACTCTCCATTTGGTCCATAACCATGTCTCTAACCCCGGCTGCCCAGAGCTGACTGAGTCCATTCTTGTCTTTACTGCTGCTGCTGCTGAAGTCCAAATGTGGTCCTCATGGTGGGAACGGGACAGGTTTCATATCATCTCAAGTGTCTGAGTTCTTGGTGTCCAGTAGGGGGTGCTCTTCAGAAGGTTGTAATTCCCCATGGTGACAAGCCTGCAGGGGAAATTGGATCATTAGAGGCAAGGGGACCTGACATTGCCCAAGTCCCCAGACATGGCTTCCTTGCCCTCCCTGAGTCTGAGCCAAAGCAAAACCTGGGAAGGACACACCTGTTGCTTCTCCTCAGGGAATTGGTCATTGTAGTGAGAACACTGATGCAGTCCTTGGAGACAGAAAAGAATTTCTGGGTTTTGTTTTTTTTTTTTTTTGGTTATGGATAGCTGTGATAGGCTGATTTCATCCAATGACCTCACAGAGCCATTGTGAGGTGTTGCAGATGCCATCCACATGAGCCCTGGCCTATGCTGGGGCTTCTCATTCTGCAGAGAGGCTGTTGCTGGGTTGCTGCAGAGCTGTTGGATTCAGATAATGGTTCACATTAACTTTGGTATTACTGATCTCCGACAAACAGACACTGTTCATCTGCTCTCACATCCAAATAGTGTTTTGTTTCCTGGTTTGTTGGTGATGATTGACATCTTCTAATTGATTCTTGGTGTCGCGCGCATCCTTTGCCGATAAGGAAGACGCGGCAACCGAAGATGTGTCCAGCAGAATCTTTATTGTAGCGCTCTTTACATGCTGATGGAGAAGGACCCCAAGCCCCGAATACGCACGGCTTAAATAGCCTGCAGGGCGACGTATTCGTCTGTAATTGGTGCTCCGCAAAACGCCCGAATGATATAGCTTCTCTGATAGGGAGAGCTACCATATAGAAATTACCATACAGTGGCGCATGTGCAGTCAGCATAGCTAATGCTGTAAACAAGAACCAGGAAACAGGAAGCCAGCGCCATCTTGTAATGGCGAATGCGGCTCCCGACATCTCCCCCTTTCTTTAAAATTATATGCAAGGCCACAATTAACACTGTGAAGTTTCCGATCAGCCCGCTGAATCAACAGTTTGAGCGATCAAGGAGATTACACAGTGAAGGAGACCCCTTGCATCTGAGATCCCGTGCAATGGGAACCTGAGCCCTGGGAGATGCAAAGGTCTGTGCAGAACAGCATCCTGGTGCAATGGGAACCTGTGCCCATCAGGAGTGCTTGGAGTTCTGACAGTGTCTCAACGGCTTAGCATACTTAACCATACTTGGGGGGATGCTCCCTGCTCAACAGCCAGCATAGCTTGCACAATGGCCACATTTTTAGCATGTTGTTGTCTTTTGAATCTGCAAAGCAACCAAAAACAGAGGAACAGTCCCAAAAACAAGGTCGTTCCAAACATTCCTACACCGACCCATTCCTTAAAGTAGGAAAAGGCGGAGGACATCCAAGAAAACAATCCACTTGTGACAGAAATATCCAAACGAGTGGAATTAATCTGAACTATGGCAAGACGAAGTTTTCTCATCAATTCATCAAATTCTACACTCCAATTAGATAGCAACAGCGAGGATAATTCCTTAGACAAATTTGCTGCTTTTGTAAAATTTTCATATTGAATGGAAGTCACACAAAGTCCAGGTAACTTAACTTCACATCCCAATTGAGCCAATTGCCATAAAATTTCTAATTGCTCCTGAACCAAATCAATGCGCTGATTAACAATCATTAACCCTCCTTTTAATCGACTATTCACAGAGGCTTGAACATCTATTGCTTCACTAACTGAGGCAGACAGATTGTTAAGATGTTGAGCAGTGGCTACCTGTCCCTGTAATGCTAAGGACGACACGGTCAAAAAGGCCCCAACTGCCGCAGTCGCTATAATAGCCACTATAGCTGCAGTAATGCCAAAATCACGTTTTTGTCGAAATAAAGTTAAAGAATTATTAGTCTTTACTGGCATTGGCAAAAACCTGGGCATACGGGCCACAGTAGCAGAGGAAAACTCACTAGCATTCCAGCAAAGGGCAAAAAGGCATCCTGTATCATTACATACAGCAAAAACGAACGGGGGCCAGACACAAACTGGAGTGGGATCCACCCATTTCACATTAGAAATCGGTGACGCTGACACGTCACCTCCGATCTTGGTGCTCATCTGGGTTATCCCCGTTGATCCCCCCAGGATGGTAACCATAGAGAGAGGTCTGTACAACTACCCCTTGCACCACAAAGTAACCAAGCATCAAAAGGATCAATATCATATCTCCAGGGATTCATCTCTATAAAGTTCCCAAAGCCTTCTAAAGGTGAGAAGGTAAAGTGTCCATTTAATGGGTGAGCTCTGCGACTCTGACAGCCAGTCCAAGGAAAAATTGAGAAAGAATCTGGGCGCCCACCAATGCAGAAAGGTGCATATTGTGGTTGATGACGATGGCGGCCGCGGCTCATCCCTGAATCGAGGTGTGGCCACCATCCAAAGAGGACAGTGGCATTAGCAGAAATCACCTTGGCAAGCCCTTTTCCAGTAGTAACTTCCTCCCCTAATTTGGCATAGGAAAAGTTTCCTAACTTAATACAAGGATCTTTAGATGACTGGTTCACAGTAAAACATAAGCTACCGTTAATAATCCAAGTATCATCGTTTTGAATAGGAGCCACATCCTTGGATATTGGCAAATATGGTAGCCCCAAAGAGTCATTAGTCGTAAAAAATCGTGGAAAAACTTGCGCATCATGCATCACCGGCATCGGCCGAGGGAAGGTCGACAGGATTCCCCAGCGTATCTCTTGACTCGTCGTCTGCGGGCTCATCAGCATTCCTAGCATGGTCAGGATCCAGAGCGGGGCCATCATGCTTCACCATCCGAGTCAATCGTGCTGGTACCCAAATTGGATTTTCTTGACCCTGTGGGAAAACACAAACAGCTCCCCTGGATCTTATTAATATAGGATCCGGTCCTTTCCATTGATTATCAAGTACATCTTTCCATTTTACAAGCTCTTTTGGAGATGTATGAGTGACATGTCTGTCTGCAGCAGACTGTCCATTGGAATCCAATTTTAAAAAATTTAGAGTAAATATAGTGAGGGAAAGAGTTGCTTTCTGTCCCATGTTTATGGCGGGGCAGATTCCCCCTTTTTGTTTTTGTAAATACATTTTGATGGTGCTATGAGCACGTTCTATTATGCCCTGTCCTTGGGGATTGTAGGGCAGGCCTGTTACATGATGGACTTCCATTTTTGTGCAGAATTGCTGAAATGTCTTAGAAGTATAAGCAGGACCATTATCAGTTTTTAATTGTCGTGGCTTTCCCCATGCTGCCCATGCCTCCAAGCAGTGGGTGATAACATGAGCCACTTTTTCTCCAGATAATGGCGTGGCGTGGACGATCCTGGAGCAGGTATCCACAGAGACATGTACATATTTTAATTTACCAAAGGTAGAAACGTGGGTAACATCCATCTGCCAAATATGCAAAGGTTTTAATCCCCTAGGGTTAACACCAAAGGTAGGTGCAGATCTAAATTCCGCACAATTGGCACATTTTAATATAATGTCACGGGCATCTGCTCGTGTTATACCAAATTTTCTTCTGAGTGTATCTGCCGGAACATGATACAACTCATGAAAAGCAACAGCATTTTGCATGGGATTAAGAATAAAATAAAATGCCTTAGTAGCTTTATCAGCCAATTCATTAGCTTTTGTCATGGGTCCAGGCAACAGTGTATGCGCTCTCATATGCTGTATGAAAAAGGGATGCAATCTTGTTCTAATTGATTGCTGAATATCAGTGAAGACTTGTGCAACAGCGCTTTTTGAGGAAATTAATCCTACTGTTTCTAAAATCTGTACTGCTCCTACCACATAATGTGAATCGGAGACAATATTCAAAGGTTGAGGGAAAGCTCGCAAAACTTCAGCCACAATGGCACATTCAACCAATTGTGGGGATGAAAAATTAAAACATTTTTGAAACACCTGATTATTAACAACATAACTGCCAATGCCTGTTTTGGACCCATCAGTAAAAACATCAATAGCTCCTATTATCGGTTGACTTCTAGTAATTTTTGGAAAAATAATGGCATTAGTAAGAACAAACTGCAACAAAGGATGCTTAGGATAATGATTATCAACATGCCCCGAAAAGGTGCAACGAAGAATCGCCCAAACATCCAAGGTGGCACATAACACATTTACTTGATAAGCAGTATAGTGTACGATAACAGATTCTGGTTCACAGCCAAAATGAATTAACGCCAGCTGTAGACCTTTTAAGGCCATTTCTCCCAGTTGAGTGGGATAATGGCTCAAAATTTTGCCAGGGGAGGTTTGAGGATGGACCCATAATAGCGGTCCCCTTTGCCATAGCACAGCTGTAGGCTGTTGAGGTGAGGAGACAATGCATAGCTGGAATGGGCTAGATGGATCTAGCCGAGTTAGAGAAGCTTCACCCAATTTCTTTTCCACTTTATCCAACATTTGGGCAGCTTCAGCGGTAAGTTGTCTACTAGATGTGATGGCTGGGTCTCCTTCCAGAATGGCAAATAAAGGTTTAAGTTCTGCCGTAGTTAGATCTAAATATGATCCTACCCAATTAATATCACCTAAAAGCTTTTGAAAATCATTAAGTGTTTTAAGAACATCTCTTCTGATAACAATCTTTTGCGGCTTTACCTGCGTCGGATAAATGGTAGAGCCAAGAAAATTTCCAATATCTCCTTCTTGTACCTTCTCAGGAGCTATAAACAAACCCTTATTATTCAACTCTTTAGATAGAACGCCAAAAGCTTGCTGCAGAAGGGCTTGATCAGAATGGCATAACAAAATATCGTCCATATAATGACATATCTTAATGGCGGGAAATTGAGATCTAACTGGCTGAATAGCTTTTGCTACATAAAGTTGACACATAGTAGGACTATTCGCCATGCCCTGTGGTAAAACTTTCCATTGGTATCTCTCATCAGGTTGTTCATGATTAATGCTAGGCAAGGTAAAGGCAAATCTAACTTTATCTTGCTCATGTAAGGGTATAGAGAAAAAGCAATCTTTAATATCCACTATTAAAATTCTCCAGCGAACTGGTAAGGTGGATAACAAAGGCAAACCCCTTTGAATGGGACCCATGACCTGCATTTGTTTATTTATGGCTCGCAGATCATGTAATAATCTCCATTTACCAGATTTTTTCTTAATTACAAAAATAGGGGTATTCCAAGGAGATTGAGAGGTTTCTATATGTCCCTGATTTAATTGTTCCTGGACTAATTGATTGGCGGCTTCCAGTTTTTCAGAGGTAAGGGGCCACTGAGGAACCCATACCGGGTCCTCTGTTTTCCAAGGAATGGGGATTGCCTCCCCAGCGGCCCCTAGGAAAAACCCAGTCCTGTTCTGTCTTGCTTCCCATTAGAGGGCAGGGGACTTGTACGTCCCTGCAAGTGTTTTCCAAGGCCTCGACCAGGGACGCAGCCCATATTTTTCATTATCTGCTGGCTCTGAGGTGAATAGTCATTTGTGAGCACAAAATCTAGTTGTTGTAATACATCTCTTCCCCATAGATTTATAGGGAGGGTTAGCACATATGGGGTAATAGTTCCTCTTTTCCCTTCCTCATTTTGCCAATGTAATTCTTTTGCGCTCTTGGCTGGAGCCTCTTCAGCGTCCTTGAATATCCTTCCTGCTGCTTCCATCATTCTAGCCACAAAATCTGAAAATGGTTCAGTTGTTCCTTGAATAATCTTTGTAAGATTTCCTGTCACTTGCCCTTTATTAGGTAGACTTTTCCATGCTCTGATGGCAGCCTTATTTATTTGTTCATAAACCTCTAGTGGGTAGGCTGTCTGATTTACAGCCCATTGACCTTGACCTGTGAGCATATCAAAGCTCCATTGAGGTCGTTGACCGGCTATATTCATCTTTGCCTGGGCCGCACACAATTCCTGATAAATGGACTTCCAATCTAAATAATGACCCATAGATAAGCACGCTTTAACTGTATTGTTCCAATCATCTGGGGTCATTGCATTCAAGGCCAGCCTTTCAATAAGGGCTGTGGTAAAGGAAGCGCTAACTCCGTATGTCTGTACTGCTTCCACTAAGGCCTTCAATTGTTTCAGATCCAATGGCGTATGTTGTCTCTGATTCTGGGCATCTTCCCACACAGGGAACGCTGCCCTTATTCTCCTTGTCTCCTTATCTGATATCATAGAATTTCTTCCTTTTTTGGCCATTTTTTGCTGCTGTACAACATCATAGGGCGGTGCCGTTGGCTCATAGCCTGGAGCATAAGATGGGGCACGCCCATATCTCCCAGCCTCATAATTTTTAGCTTCCTCATCTAATTCTGCCTGCTCGGCAGGGTTCAGCTCTGGATCCCCTTCTGACCCAGATAGGTCAGACTCATCCTCCTCTCCGGGGGGACGTCTCCTCCTCGGAGGAAGAATCTATAGTATAATGTTTAAACTCAGTGAGGAGAGGGTATAATTTTGGATCCTCACACTCACAATCCTTACATGCTCCTCCTTTTGGAGCAGGCACAAGCTTTAAATCTTTAGCTCGTCGGTTAAGTTCCTTTTCCTTTTCGGCGAGCTGTTTTGCTTTCTTTCCTAGCTTTGCTAGTTTACTGTGCACATTTTCATTCTTATTTGACTTCTTTCTGGAGAACCTTTTCTTTTGTTCTCCCTTTCCCTTTTCAGCTTCTGATAGACTATCCTGATGGTCTGAAAGCACTCTCTGTCCCTCTTTGACCTGTTCCTTACATCTCTCATCTTCAATACAAGACTTTAACAATTTATATAACGGCCATACACCAGTCCTTAAAGTTCCTTGTTCCTTCTCCCGCATAAGATCTCCTCCTAATTTATCCCATGTTCCTTTGGAGAGGGTCCCAGAGACCACAAACCAGGGAGCAACATGGTCAACTTCCTTAAGGAAGTTCCGCAAAACTCTATCTGGAATCTTTAGCTCCTTTTGCTTCAGCAGCGCCTGCGCTGCATCTGCAATAGGCTTGGTCGGCTGGTTCCCTATAACTCCTTTATCTACAGGAGAGGGTGTGACGGCTCAGTTATTTACCTGAGACTTAAGGCCACTTATGCTAGGTCACAAAAGAGTGAGCGGCGAGTATTCTCCCGTTTATGACAATTAAAACACAGACAGCACAATAAAACAAAAAATGAAACAAACAACAAGAAACGGGATCACCCAGACCACAGGGGTCATACCTTGCTGAAAAGTGCTGCAGCTTCTCGCTCCGCTGGCTTGAATCTTCCTTCGACGAGCAGTCGAGGGTCCTTCGAGTCATCCCTCCGCCCAGGGTCGGCAGGCTCCCGGGTTTCGGCACCACTTGTCGCGCGCATCCTTTGCCGATAAGGAAGACGCAGCAACCGAAGATGTGTCCAGCAGAATCTTTATTGTAGCGCTCTTTACATGCTGATGGAGAAGGACCCCAAGCCCCGAATACGCACGGCTTAAATAGCCTGCAGGGCGACGTATTCGTCTGTAATTGGTGCTCCGCAAAACGCCCGAATGATATAGCTTCTCTGATAGGGAGAGCTACCATATAGAAATTAGCATACAGTGGCACATGTGCAGTCAGCATAGCTAATGCTGTAAACAAGAACCAGGAAACAGGAAGCCAGCGCCATCTTGTAATGGCGAATGCGGCTCCCGACACTTGGTTCAATTAATACATCCCATTCAGCTTCTTTATACTGGCCCCACATTTCTATTCTTCAGCATGACCACAAACATCTTTCTTTCATACATTCTGTTATGTCTCACATTTTAATAAACTCTATCATGTCTCAGGGTGACACAGGATTGTCTGCCTCCTTGGTCCTTTCGAATCACCATGTCTTTCATTTGATCTTTGTCTCACACATAAGTGAGCACTTATTTCAACTCTTGTCTTATGCTTTCACATAATTGTTTGAGACTTGGTTTGATGTTTATTTTTCTTTATCCTCTGACCCCAAGATTATGATTAGGACTTTTGATATAGCTATGATTTTCATGAAGCAGAAATTAGAGGCATAAAATTCTCTCCTAGAGCTGCATTTGTCTTTTTACTTGTAGCATCTTGTGGTGGTCCCGTCCCCCACCTATCTTGGTGGTGAACATGGAAGAAGAATTTCCATGCATGGATCTCTCGGATGGAGATTTGCCAACTCCATCCAGAGAAACTGGATCCAGGATGTCCATCTCCACCACTGTAGATGCCATGTGTTGCTTAGGTCCTATGGCTGGAAGAAACCCTGGGGCTCGTAGGAACAAATAGGCTTAATGATGCCCTGGCAAAACCCAATATGATCAATGGGAAGAAAAGTGTTGATAACACGGCACTCAAAGAGGGTTAAAAGAAAAGCAAGGCTCTCAGGTCCGGCTCTCCAGATTTATACAAGCTGGTGGATATCAGCTGGCTTTGGAATTCTCCCCCTCCGGCCTATAACATCAATAAAAATGCAGAAGACACAGCCTCATCTGGTGCCAGCGACACATCTGAGGACTCACTCTCCTGGCTGGAAGACACCACAGCTCCCCATGATGCTGAGGAGGCTGTGAGGGAGGAGACAGGCAGCACCCGCTCGCTCAGTATCATATCCCTGGATGTGCTGTGGTTCCTGGAAGACACAAGTGGCATAGGCATTCCAGAACTACCACAGCAGGATGCTGAGGTCACTGCTAGCATCAGCACATCTACAGACGTGAAGGAATCTGATCCACAGCACAGTGAGAGGGCACATGATAATAGCGACACCATGGACTCTCCCCAATGTGATGGCACTAAATTTGGAAACATCTACGAAATAACAGTTGAAGAATCACCAGCGATGTCTAGCAAGGACCAGCCCCAGGTGGAAGCCACACCCTCTAAGAAGAAGCACAGAAGGGGTTGGAAAGGGGTGAGGAGGCGAATTAGTCACCTGTTTTCCAGCTTATTCTGTTGCCTCTACACCCCAAAGACAGGAGATACAATCCCCAGGTAAGTGACAGCAAAGCATGGAAAATGGATTCCCAAGGAAACAGAATAGGCAAGGCCTTGTCTATTTGATCTTAATTGCATGGCCTTTTGCCATTGATAGTCTGCAGCTATGTATAGGACATGAATGCTATGATGTCTGTGGGCCTAGAAGGACCTTTCCTCCCTCTACCTCCTTTTGTGGATCCTGGGGAAGCTGAACTTGAAGCAGAGAAGCCAAGGCTGAAAACAGGGGCAGCAGAGGACAGGAGAAGGCAGTTGCGTTTCAGCACTGGGAACAGGTTGGGGGAGAGGAATGTTGTGCAGAGATATGGGATGGCAGTTTGGCTCTGTGTTAAGTCCTGCTGATGCTAACAGAATCCTTTGCTTGTGTTTCCTTTCAAGGTCTGAAGAAAATGCCTGGGTCCATGGTTCCTAAACCATGGGACTCAGTTCGGCCTGGTGTGGCAACCAGCCTCAGGAGAAAGCCAGGCCAGAACCAGATAGAGCTGTGTACCCGGAATATGTTCTTCCCTATTAGACACCTCCAGCAACCAGGGTACAAGCTCTCTACCCCTCCTCTCCCTGCAAAGGGTGCTGTTACCTCCCACAACTTATACTCATAGTTGTCCAAGCACACTGGCTGGACAGAGAGTCAGCCACACCGCCACCCTGTTTTAAAGAGCCAACCGTTCAGGTTCTGCAACCACGTTATACTTCGTGTTTCACATGAATTGAGGACTTCACCAACTCATCTCCTCATCTTTATTATTGTCAATGGCCAGATGTAAAAAAGTCTGTGCACACTGTATGTCCAGCAGGTGAGGAGGCCCAGGAAGAGGAGTGGAGAGGAGGAGAGGGGCATGAGTGACCTGTCAAGAGAGAAGGAAGTAAGAGTGAGGAGGCAAGGGCATGAAGCTGGGTGAAAGGGAGGAGAGTCTGCCCATAGGAAGCTCCAGCTCTAGTCTGACAGCTGTGAGAAAGGGATGATAATGTAGGGGAGGGGCAGGTCTTTGGCTGGGCAGTGGTATGAGCAAATTTCCTGCAGAACAGAAGTAGGGGTTCATGCCATGGGTTCCCAGGAAGAGAAGAGCTTGTGTTTCCATGGAAGTCAATCCAAACCCTTTCCAGGAGCCTCTTTGTCTTCCTGCTCTAAGCAATCTTGGGCTGATCAGATAACTATCATCTATGTTCTTTTCTTCACAGCCTTCTTCCACCAGATACCCATGGTGATCTTCCAGGGTCCCAGATGTCTAGAAAATTGTGTAATAGTTTTATTCCAGTGAGTGATTCTTAGCCTTCAGTTATTAAAATGACAGGAGTTACCCTGTGTGCTATGAAAAGGTAAGTAGGGCTTGAGAGGGCTGTGGAACATCACTCCAGACAAGGCCAGCATCCTTGCACTACTTTGTGTCCAGGGCTCACATTCAAGGTGTATATTGGGATCAAACATTCAATGTCAGAAAGGTGCAAGATGTCAGCCAGGGATAGAGTGTGCATACTTGATGAGTGACGTGTCTGACAAGGGCCCATTGTCACAATACAGGCTGTAATCAGATCTCTGAGTCAGTGGAGACTGCCTAGATGACTGGGAATCCAGACTCTGCTCTGAGGGATCCTTTCAATCAGTGGTTCTCAACCTTCCTAAAGCTGTGACTATATTATACAATTGCTCACATTGTGGTGATCCCCAACATACAACTAATGTTTGCTACTTAATAAGCAACCTTGCGTCTGTTGTGAATAATAAAGTACATATCTGTGCTTTTGGATTGACCTAGGTGATCCTCTTGAGAGTCATTCCACCCCCCAAAGTCCTTGAAACCCCCAGTTGAGAACCATTGAATTAGATGAAGTAGGTTGAGTTCCCTGAGTGTCTTATTGGGTGGCAGATGAGTTACTGGAGCCTGATGTTGACTTAATTCAGCAATGAACTTGGGCTGTCTTTCCTCTGCTGAGAATGCTGGCTTTGTTTTTGGGATATGGGTGTTGAGTCTGTTAGCAAACTGCAATGCACTTCCGTGGCCATAACTGTGGATAGCTTGCACATTTGATTCTCTGGAGCAGACAGTACTGCCCAGAACAACTTGCATTGATAGTGATAGTCATTCTGTCGGTCTTGGTAAGGAAGGTTTGACTCTTTGCTCCCTGTGGTGGGAAATTTTTCCGAGATGTCCTAGATCCTGGGAGATAGTACACCCAGACACACAATACTTGCATTCTGGCATTCATTGTCTGAATCAATACTCTTCCTACTTTCTCTAACCATTGCGATGATGAAGCACTGTCACCAAGGCAACTATGAGAAAACATGGTACTTAGACATCCACAGTTGCAGAGAGTGACAGTAAATGACCATCATGATGGGAATTTAGCAACATGCTGAATGACATGGCATTGGAGCTGTAGTTGATAGCTTACCTCTAATTCTGACTCATCATCATCATAATCATCATCATCATCACCATCTTCATCATCACCATACACACACACAGATTATTTGGAATTGATTTTATTTTGAATGTTTAATGCTTTGTGATCACATCTGACACCTCCTTACCACTAGGCCATACCTACTGTTCCTTCCCATCTTCAGCTAGAAGGATAAGTATACAAACATGTGCATCTATGGGGGACAGACACTGTTATTCACATTAACACCACATTCTACCCGATACTTGGAACAGGAACTGCTATGATAGCATTGCAGTGAGATCTGTTGATATCCCCTCATTTCTGCTCCTTTTGCATTTTCAGAGAGCAGATGACTCGAATGTCTCTCTTTCCATGAAGATGTTCCAGATTAGCAGACCTGCGCCTCCATGAACAGATAAGATATAAGAAAGTCATGAACTCCACTACCTCCAAAGAAGCTTTTTTTTTTGTAGATCCTCTCACCTGAGAGGACTCTGACACCATGAACCCAGTTGGATAAACACAAGGTCAGAATTTGCTAGATCATGAGATAATATCTATGAAAAGAATAAGTAACAGATATACCTCACAATTTTCATTGGGATACAGAACACACAAATCCATCAGTATGTGACATTGGAAGTCTGACCACAGTGGCAGCCTGTCAGACAGCCCATAACACTGCCTCTGTGGCAGGTGGCTCACACAGATAGGACATCGGCATTAGTGTCTTCCAAACCCTGCCTACCATAGACACATAGTCAATGTTAACATAAGACTTGGACCAGTCCAGGGCACCAGGGATTCAGGGTGTGTCCTGTCAATCAGTTTCTTGGGTGGGGAAAGTCTGTAGAGCAAGCAATGGAAGATTTTCACAGCTTTGTTCATGAGTCCTTGGAAGTGGGAAAAGTGGCAAACTCTGTGTGACTGTTACCTCATGATCTATTTCCTGTCATGGTGAAGCTGAATGATGGGATGGAGTGGCCAGATAATTCAGGCTAAGTACCATGGAAGCAGAAAATTCAGGTCATATATGGCCATCTATCCTCAAATCAAAGGATGTATAGCCAGGGCCAATGCAACATAAATATGTCCCTGGCAGACAAGGTTACAGAATCCATTAGGGATACCATACAATGAGCTAGGCTACTTCCTTTCAAAGCCTTGAAGGCACCAATCCTCACCTTCCCTTGGTGTCTTTCTTCATGAATGAATGTGGTCACTTCTCTGTCCCTTTCAGTCAGCAAATCCTCAACAGCTCATCTTAACACAAGTCATTATACAACCTTTTTTTGGCCAAATATTCTGATTTTTCCAGCTACTCACATTGCAGAAAGTGAGAGCCTGAGATTGCAGGCTCTCATGAGTCCTCAATCTCCATAATTCAGGGAACATCTTCAACCTGAAGCTTTCCATGTTTCATGTATAGAGCTACTACAAGGGACTGACCACACAGGGTCCATGATCTATTTGTTCTGTTGACTACATTGGGTTCCTGAGAGATGCCATGAGATGACAATCTAGACACCAACTGCCCTCCTAGTGGAAGATATAACTCACTCCACCAAGTTCTTGGTCTGCGAACATGACATGAGCTCAGAAGTAGCTACTACATCAAAGCCTTGCAGGGCAGCGTGAGCATACATGCTCCTCTATGGGGATGGAAGGGACATGTCCACAGTTGAATCTTGTACAAATGGTCTAGGCTCATTGACAACCTCAGGCTTCATGCAGAGTGTCTCAGAAAAGAAAATAACTGACCCTCGAATCCCCTCCTCATGCATGCGTGTACTAATAAACAAAAAAACACAGAGACAAAATTATAATAGGTCTATTGAACTTTTGTGGACTGATTGGTGTCTCTCAAGGCATTTTTGTTTATTTATTTGGGACAGGGTAGTATCATATCCAAAAGGTGAATCATTACCCTATGTATCTAATGGTGAATTCAAACATCTGCCTATTTGGGGCAGAGGCAGATGGATCTCAAGAGTTGCAAGCAAGTCTTGTCGACAGAGTGTGTTCCAGGACAGTAAGGGTGACAGAGCGAAAACCTAGAAGCATTCAAAATCCAAAGGAAGGAAGGAAGGAAGGAAAGACAGAAGGAAGGAAGAAAGGAAGGAAGGAAGGAGGGAGGGAGGAAGGAAAAAGGAAGGAGTGAGGTAGCGAGGGAGGAATGGAGGAGGGATTGAATGAAGGTAGAATGGAAGAAGGGAGGGAGGAAAGGAAGGAAGGAAATCAGATGAAGAAAGGGACAAGGAATGGCTAAAAAAGCTGAAACTGGTCCACAATAAAGTGATACACATGTCTAAAGTTTGAGTCTCTCTGCAATACTGAAAGTGGGACTGCTCCTGCTGGCTCTTTAGCCACAACAGAATCTTTCCAGAGTTGTTGCTCTTTGCTCCTATCAGCTGTTGCTCTTCAGGCATTTTGGTCACACAAACTATGTGATCTGTTTTCTTCAATCAGAAAGTAAAAAAATCCATCACAAGGAAATATCAACTCTGATCATATATGCTCCTAACACAAGGAATTCTGCATTTGTAAGAGAAACATTAGTAAAGCTTAGATCACAAATCCAGCAGCACACACTAAGAGTGAGAGACTTCAACAACCCACTCTCACCACTAAACAGATCTGACAATCAGAAGCTTAACAAAGATATAAGGGAACTAACAGAGGTTATGACTCAAATAGACTTAACCAATATCTATAGAACACTCCACCCCAAAACATAAGGGTATACTTTCTTTTCAGCACCTCATGGAACCTTCTCAAAATAATGACCACATACTTGATAACAAACCAAACCTCAGCAGACAACACACACACACACACACACACACACACACACACACACACAAAATTGAAATAAACCTATTGTGGTTTGATAAGGATCAGGAGAAACAAGTTTACATCATAGACAGATGAACACCAGCAAGTTTCTGGTCCCAAGGATGGCTCCGGACGCTCTCCTGTCCCTCTGCTGCAAAGTATGGATACTGTATGAGACTATTGATACTGTATGTTATTATGTTGTTATTAAATTGCTCAATTGCTAATGAAGTACCCATGATTATCAATGCTGTGAAGTTTTTCCAATTTATATATTTTAAATATGCTTTGACTTAAAAATAAATCTAATGACAAGTTATAGGGAAAATAATTTCTATGTTTGTTTCCTGTTTGTTTTGTTTCCTGGATTCCTTTCAGACTAACATGGTTTGATCAAGCCAAACCCCCTGAAACAGCATCCTTGGTGGTCCAATATTTAAAAAAGCTGGGACAAGGCAGCCTTGCAGACCACTATAGCTAGGATTGCTGTGCCTTCTTAGGAACCACATGACCGCGCCCCCTACCAGCAGGAAGCAGTTTGGAAAGAACAACACCCAAATTACCAAATATTGCCTATAAAATATTTGTTTTCATTTAAATAGGGTTGGTTATAAAAGGTTAATGACCACAACCAATCTCTTTAGGGGTAAAAAGGAGATTATGGTATAAATATGAACACTTTGTTTTGGAATGGATTTTCTTTATTGTTACAAATTTAATGTCAATTTTGTGATAAGTATGTTTTTCCTCTTGTTTAGGTATTGTATTTATATAGCTCATTTAGAAATACAATGTATAATTTAGTACAGATTATAGATAGTTACATATGATAGTCAAAATTTAGAGTTAAGTTATTAATGTTTTCAAGATGTTATTTGAGATGGCTAGGCATTCTTCAAACCTTACAAAGACCTACATAATATGGCATTTAACATGGTTTAGGGCTTTTCCTGACAGTGAGGAATAACTCCTCCTGGCAACAACACCTGTGTCAGGAAGGAAGACAGACATTAAAGAAACTCGTTATGGAGTTTGCTTTCAATATGGCAGCACTCGCCATTTGGGAAAAATACTGCTCTTGTCTGGACTGTTTGACTTTATGCTGTATAAATGGGACATACAGGACCCACAGGAAAGTGATTGTTAATACAAGATGGACAGTGTTACAGGGTACTTGCTTCATGGAAGAGTCTGCCAGGCAGCCTACAGGACACAGAGAAAAGTGATTGACAAACTGCCAACACAGGTGTTATATTTACAGAATGGAGTACTACTCAGCATTAAGAATCAACAGCATCCTTAAATTGCCCGGCAAATGGACAGAACTAGAAAAATCCATCCTGAGTCAGATAACCCAAAAGCAGAAAGACAAACACTGTATGTACCCACTCATAAGTGGAGACCAAACATGAAGCAAAAGATATCCAGCCTACAATGCACAAACCTCTCCCAGAAGCAGATGGAAGCTGATGCAAAAATCTACAACTAACCAATGGACCAAACTCCTGGAATTCAATAGAAGTGAGGAAGGGGTGAGAATGTGAAGAAAGGACTGAAGACCATGAGGGGAAACCCACAGAATCAGCTGACCTGAGCTAATGAGATCTCAGACTCAGGTCTGACAAATCGGGAACCTGCATAAGACAGAACTAGCCTCCCTTAATACAGGTGACAATGGTGTGACTGGAACAATACATGAGGGCACTGGCAGTGGGTCCAAAGTCTAACACTAATGCAAAAAGTGACTTAGTTCAGCTGACTCTATATGGAGAGATATCTTGCCCAGCCTAGACACAGGGTGTGGAGACTTAGTATATTTCCTAGGGGAGGCCTTATCCTCTTCATTGTTTAGATGGGAGGAGGTGGGGAGTGGAGGTAATGGGAGGAAAGGGAAACTGGAATTGGAATTTAAAAATAATATTTAAAAAAAAATCCATGGATGAAAAAAATGCTATATTTAATTATTGGTGTGTGTGTGTGTGTGTGTGTGTGTATGTGTGCATGTAGGTAGGTGTACATGGAGGCTAGATTTTTCTGATTCTGTGGTGCTGACCTACTGGTGTCTGGGAACTCCTGGGTAGCGATGCTTGGGATTGGCCTGGGTCCTGTGGACAGCCCTCTTAGCCACTGAGCTATCTCTCCAGACATGGATCAGAACTGCTGAGTGTAGGTAGTACCCTACATGTAATCTCGGTTCTTGGGAAGGAGACGTTGAGGACTATGAGTTCAAGGCCAGCCTAGACTATATACTGAGAGTCTACCTCCAAACACATAATTTGCCTGGTACCTTCTTTTAATCCCAGCTCTGGGGTGGTAGAGCAGGCAGAAACTGGAAATTGAGTGCCAGGACAGACTATAAATGCTACCCAGAATCACTCTATCACCAAAGATGAAAAACCAAACAAACAATGAATATTTATCTTCTTATTTTGAGACAGAGCCTCAGTTGCCCAGTCTGGCCTGGAACCTGCAACCACCTGCCCCATGTAGATTAAATTCTCTGCTTCCTCTGCTCCCCTGCTTCTACATCCCAGTGCTCAGAAACCCAGAATGCACCAGTACATCTGTTCATGAGGTGCTGGGATTGAGACCAGGGCTTCATATGTGTTGGCCAAGCACTCTACCAACTGAGACACAGCCCCAGTCCCCAAAGAATTCTGAAGATAATGCCTGGCAGCTGCTACTGTACTTCTTTTTTTCAGCCTGGGTTTGTGTAACCTGGTAAAGCATGGTAAATAAGAATCTGGGGAAGCATAGGCTGATGGATGTTTATTCAGGGAGAAATCACTTACCCCAGAAACAGGCTTGTCCCCATCCCAAGTATGCCTCTGGATGCTCTCTGTCTTTGACCAGGAAGTAAGAGGGCAAGCTGGGGTCCAGGGACCCAGACGTCATCACCCAATGTCAAGCTTGTACATCACTCCATGCCCAAAATTTCCAGATTAGTGCAACTGGTGTGGGCAGGGTAGATATCTCACTACAATTCCCCTTTTAGTCTAAAGGAAAGATTTTGGCTTGATACAAAATTATAAACACAGTCAGGAAATATCAAGTATGCTCTAAGACAGGGAAAATGAAGAACACACATGTAGCTAGTTATTTTCCACCAGCCCGCCTGGTCTTGTCCCACCTCCATGCCAGCCCCCAATAACACGCTGAGACTCTGTATTTGATATAAATACTGTTGGCCAGTTGTAGCCTGTATGTTTTCCGCCAGCTTGCCCGCCACTGGTCTGGTGTGCTGGCCCCAAATAACACTCAGAGACTCTGCATTTGATACAATCCTGTTGGCCAGTTACCATTATTGTTTATGGGCTAGCTCTGTCTTAATTATTAACCCATTTCTACTTATCTAAGTATTTCCACGTGGATACCTTATTGGGGAGCCACCGCCGGCATCTTCTTTCTCCATGCTCTACATCCTGACTCCTCCTTACTACTTCCTCTTTCCTCCTCTTGGTCGCCTAGCTCCACCTATCTTGTTTCCTATTGGCCACAGTGCTTTATTAATTAACCAGTATGAGAAACATATTTACAGAATAACATCTCCCATCAGCCAGTTACTAATCCTTATCGGCTAGCCCTGTCTTAATTATTAACCTATTTCTACTAATCTAAGTATTCCCACGTGGTCTCATCTTACCGGCCTGAGTGGCTGGTATTCTACATCTCTGGTCTCTCCATGTTGACCCTCCTTACTCCTTCCTCTTTCCTCTTCATCTCCTAGCCTCACCTACTTGCTTTCCAATTGGCCTAACAGTGGTTTATTCATTAACCAGTATGAGAAACATATTTACAGAATAACACCTCCCATCACACACACACACTTAAGCCCTATTGCCAGTGAGATAACAAGAGTTAATGGCAAGAACTACATATCCAGTCCTAGGGTGAAGGGATCACTATAGAGTTGTCCTAAGCTGGAAAGCTTAAGTCTTGTACCTAATATTTCTATCGAGGAAGATAGAACAATAATTGTGATAGTCTAATCTTCAACCTCATCAAAGATCTGAGAAGAAAGATAACAATACAAAGGTAGGCAAGAAGTGCAGGTGAGCAGCTTCCAAATGGTTCAGGGAAGACAGAAATGGCAGGCTACCTGAACAGTCACCTACTCTGGGACCTGGCTGGCAGAAACTGCCTGTAACAAAATGGTGCCTACAACATGGGTGCTAAGAATTTCCATTTAACACTTAACAAAAGCATAAAAAAAGGATTTTAGAAACAAACAAACAGAGACAAGCAAGGCTTATTTGTAGCAGCAGTATTCCCTGGTGGGCTCTGTTTTGCTAGAGATAAGCAGAGACTTGTGTTGTTCTTTTCAGAGTGGTTTCCTGACTCAGCATGAGCAGAAAAAAATTGAGGGCACTTTTAAGAGGCTCTGCTAACACTTGAATGGGGTGCACGGACTGCTGGCTAAAACAGGTGTTGCTTTAACTTTAGCAATATTGTTTAGCAGATGAAAGACTCCACTCTTCAAAAAAAGTAGAGATATTCTGTAAAGACAAATTCAGAGAGGAAAATTAAAACCTCTAAAGGTTTACATTTTGCTAAAAAGTATACATGGGCTTGGGAGAGAAAAATAAACAAAATAAAAATTTTTTAAAAGAAAGAAAAAAGGAAAGGAAAAGACAGGAAAGGAAGGAAGGAAGGGAAGTGAGTAGATGGGTATGGTGGCACATGCCTTTAATCCCAGAACTTGGGAGTTGGGAGGCAGAGGCAAGTAGATCTCTTTGATTTCAAGGGCAATCTGGTGTACGTAGTGTGTTCAAAGGCCGACAAGTTACACAGGGGAACCCTGTCTCAAAACAGTTAAAAGGAAAAGGAAAACAAATAGAGTAATAAAAAGGCCATGTAAAAATGAAGAATACACAGAGTCTGGATGCTGCAAAAAAAAAATGCTGCTGGGTTTATCCCACTTACATATTTTAAAATGCTGTGACTTTAAATTTTAAATCTAAGGACAAGTTACTGGGGAAAATAATTTCTATTTTTGTTTCCACAAAAAGTGAAAAGCTGTGGATTCCTTCCAGACTAACGTGGTTTGATCAAACAAGACCCCCTGAAACAGTGTCCTGGGTGATCCAACACTCAAAACAGTGACAAGACAGCCTTGCAGACTACAGCCAGGATTTCTGCATCTTCTTAGGATTCCCATGGTATTAAGTGTCCCCAACCAGCAGAAAGTAGTTTGGAAAGAACAATGCCCAAATTCCCAAATATTGTCTATAAATGTTTGTTTTCATCTAAATGGGTTGGTTATAAATGGTTAATTATCACAACCAATCTCTTTTTAAAGACAAAAAAGGGGATTATGGTATAAAAATGAATACTTTCTTTTGGAGCAAGTTTTCATTTATTGATACAAATTTAATGTCAATTTTAAGATGAATATATTTCTACTCTTGTTTATCTACTCTGTTTATAAAGCTGATTAAAAATGTAATATAGTACTGACTATAGATAGTTACCTATAATAGTCAAAACTTCTAGTTAAATTAGTTAAGTTTTCTAGATAGAGATATGTTTCAGTTGGATAGGCATTCTTCAAACCCTTCAAAGATCTACATAATATGGCATTTCAAATGGTTTAGTGTAGAGAGCCGTGTAGTGCCATGTCTTAAAGTGCTGCTGGCTTCTACTTTACACCTTCCCGCTGGTAAAGACTCTCTGGGTAAACAAGCCCTTGGTTGGTTGAGTCTGTTCAGCCTGTCTGCTTCCACATTAGAGTAGCCTATCTGCAGAGTCCATGTGGCTCACTGGGGTTGGTTAGGTCAAGGGTATTTAAGCCTGTGCAGGGGTCTTCTCTCTCTCTCTCTCTCTCTCTCTCTCTCTCTCTCTCTCTCTCTCTCTCTCTCTCTCTCTCTCTCTCTCCTCTCTCCCTGTGCGCCAGAAGCACATGTTTAAAGGATACTGATTAAAACTGCATGAAGAAGATCTACCCGGGTTCACATCATCCTTGCAGGCTAGGGCAGGCGCGTACAGTTTAGGGTTCTTCTTAACAATGAGGTACAAATGCTCCTGGCAACACCAATTGAGTCACAAAAGAAGATGGATATCAAAGAAACTCGGTATGGTGTTTGCTACCAACATGGCAAGACTAGCCATTTGGGCAAGCTACTGCTCTTTTCTGTACTGTTTGACTTTATGCTGTATAAGATGGACATAAAAGACTCACAGGAAAGATGGACGTTGTTGCAGGGTTCCTGCTTCATGGAAGCCTCTGTCAGAAATTCTGCAGGACAGAGAAGGGACTGACAAACTGGTAATACAGGAGGACAATGACAGTTTCCTGCTTTGCTGAGGAGTCTGCCAGACATGCTATGGCCAATGGGCCCAAGATGGAATATTAGAGAACTTCGGGTGACTGACCAGGCAGTGAGTTGTCTTGATCATTTCTACAGTTTATATACTATCCTTCTGTGGTCTTTGATGGAGTTGAAGACAGATAGTTATGGTTATAGTTTTCCAAAGTTAGGATAGAAAAATAAGGTACATATAAGACTTTAGGCTCACTAAGGTGCGATAGATGAAGAATATTTTCTTTAAATCTTGCTGGATATTAGTAGACAAAATATTGTTAACTATAGTTTTTTTCCTTTTTCCATTATTCTTTTCATATTTACATATTGATCCCACTTTCCCTCTCCCTCCTCCCTCCCATGACCCCTGACATCCCCCTCTCATCATATCCCCTCCCAATACTGCACAGTGTGGATGATGCCTTACAAGAGGGATCATCAAAATCTCTCAAGTTGTTTGAAGTCTAGGCTAAGGGACAATCCCTCCATAGACATGTGCTCTCAAAGTCCTTTCCTGCACCAAGGATACATCCTGGTTCCACTGTCAGAGGTCCCTTAGTTGGCCAACTTCTTCAAATTGAGACCCACGTTCAGGGGGTAGGATTCGGTATAATGTTCGTTTCCCTGCTATCACTCTGGAGTTTCAGTACCTCCCCCTTGTTTCTGTGGGTTTCTGTAGCCTGGTCTTGACCCCGTTTCTTATCACTCCTCCCTCTCTATAACTGGATTCCAGGAGTTCTGGTCAATGTTTAGCTTTGGGTGTCTCCTTCTGTTTCCATCAGCTACTAGCTGAGGTCTCTAGGATGGCACATAAGTTAGTTCTCAATCTCATTATCAGGGAAGGGCATATAAGGTAGCCTTTACTTTGTTGCTCAGATTGTTAGTAGGGTCACCCTTGTAGGTCTCTGAACATTTCTCTAGAGTCAGTTTTCTCTTAAAATCTATAATGGCTCCCTCTATTATGGTATCTCTTTTTTTCTCTCATCTCTTTGAACCCCGAATAAATCTTCTGGTCCCACATGTACTCCTCTTCTCTTTATGCTTTATTCCTTTATCTCTCCACTCACTGCCCCCTCCACTCCCAATATACTCAGGAGATCTTGTTATTTTCCCCTTCTGTGAGGGAACTTGTATGAATCTCTTAGAATCCTCCTTGTATCCTAGTTTCTCTGGCGGTGTGAATTATAGGCTGGTGATCCTTTGCTCTATGCCTAAAGTCCATATATAAGTGTGTGTATACATTTTCTTCTTTTTGTGACTGGGTTACCTCACTCAGGATGCTTTCTTCCAGTTCCATCCATTTGCCTGAGAATTTCAAGATTCCATGGGTTTTTTGTTTTGTTTTGTTTTTTTTCTGCTGAGTAATTTGTATTCCATTGTGAAAAAGTGCCACATCTTCTTTATCCATTCTTCAGTTGAGGGGCATCTAGGTTGCTTCCATGTTCTTGCAAACAATGCTGCTATGAACATAATTGAACAGATGTCTTTGTGCATGGATGTGGATCATTTGGGTATATGCCCAAGAGCGGAATTGCTGGATCCTGTGATAGACTGATACCCATTTTCCTGAGGAACTGCCATACTAATCTCCAAAATTACTGTCCATGTTTGAACTCCCACCAGATGTGGAGGAGTGTTCCTTTTTCTCCACATCCTCTCCAGCATAAGTTGTCATTGGTGTTTCTAATTTTAGCCATTCTGACAGGAGTAAAAAGGTTATCTCAGAGTTGCTTTGATTTGCATTTCCCTGATGGCTAAGGATGTTGAGCACTTTCTTAAGTGTCTTTCAGCCATTTTGGATTTCTCTATTGAGAATATTCAGTTCTGTACCCCTAATTTTTAATGGGGTTATTTGATTTTTGGTGACTAGTTTCTTGAGTTCTTTGTATATTATGGAGATCAGCACTCTGTCAGATGTGGGCTTGGTGAAGATCTTTTCCCAGTCTGTAGGCTTCCATTTGGTCTTGTCGACTGTGTCCTTTGCTTTACAGAATCTTCTCAGTTTGAGGCGGTCCCATTTGTGTTATATTCAGGAAGCAGTCTCCGGTATCGATTTGTTCAAGGATATCTCCCACTTTCTCTTCTAAGAGGTTCAGTGTAGCTGAAATATGTTGAGGTCTTTGATCCATTTGGAATTGAGTTTTGTGCACTGGTCTATCTGCAGTCCTCTCCATATCATCATACAGTTGTGCCAGCACCATTTGTTGAAGATGCTTTTCTCCTTCCATTGTATACTTTTAGATGTTTTGTCAAAACTCAGGTGTTCATAGGTGTGTGGGTTAATATCAGGATTTTCAGTTAGATTCCATTGGTCCACCTGTCTCTTTTTGTGCCATACCAAGCTGTTTTCAGGACTATAGTTCTACAGTCGAACTTGAAGTTGGGGATGGTGATGCCTCATGAAGTTCCTATATTTTACAGGGTTGTTTTGGCTACACTGGGACTTTTGTTTTTTCATATAAAGTCTAGTATTCTCCTTTCAAGATCTGTGAAGAATTGTGCTGGGATTTTGATGGGGATTGCATTGAATCTGTAGATTGCTTTTGGCAAGATTGCCATTTTTACTATGTTTATCCTACCTATCCAAGAGCATGGGAGATCTTTCCATTTTCTGGTGTCTTCTTTAATTTCTTTCTTTAAAGACACAAAGTTCTTGCCATATAGGTCTTTCATTTGTTTGGTAAGAGTTACCCCCAAGATACTGTATGACGTTTGTGGCTATTGTAAAGTGTGATGTTTCCTGATTTCTTTCTCAGCATTTTTATCATCTATGTATACTAGGGCTACTGATTTTTTTTTTACTTAATCTTGTATCCTGGTAATTTGCTGAATGTATTTGTCATCTGTAGGAGTTCCCTGGTAAAGTTTTTTTGGGTCAATTATGTAAACTGTCATATCATCTGCAAATAGTGACAGTTTGAATTCTTCCTTTCCAATTTATATCCCCTTGATTTCCTTTTGTTGTGTTATTGTTCTAGCTAGAACTTCAAGTACAGTATTGAAGAGATAGTGAAAGAATGGGCAGCCTTGTCTTGTTCCTGATTTTAGAGGAATCGCCTAAGCTTCTTTCCATTCAGTTTGATGTTGGCTGTTGGTTTACTCTATATTGCTTTTTACTATGTTTAGGTATGTTCCTGTTATCCCTGATCTCTCCAAGACCTTTATCATGAAAGTGTGTTGCATTTTGTCAAAGGCTTTTTCAGCATCTAGGGAGACAATCATTTGGTTTTTCGTTTCCTGTTTGTTTATATGGGGGATAACATTGATAGATTTTCCTATGTTGAACCACCCCTGTATCTCTGGAATGAAGCCTACCTGGTCATGGTGGATGATTTCTCTCATGTTTTCTTGAATTCAATTTGCCAGAGTTTTATTGAGCATTTTTGTATCAATGTTCACGAGGGATATTGGTCTGTAGTTTTCTTTCTTAATTTTGTCTTTGTGTGTCTTGGGTACCAAGGTAATTGTGGCCTAGTAAAAAGAGTTTGGTAATGAACCTTCTGCTTCTATTGTGTGGAACAATTTGAGAAATCTTGGTATTAGCTCTTCCTTGAATTTCTGGTAGGATTCTGCACTGAAGCTATCTGACCCTGGGATTTTTTCCGTTGGAAGGCTTTTGATGACTGCTTCTATTTCATTAGCGTTTATAGGTCTATATAAGTTGCTTATTTGTTCTTGATTGAAAGTTGGTAAGTATTAGTTATCCACACATTTGTTCATTTCCTTTGAAACTGAATTTGTGGAGTACAGGTTTTCAAAGTATGACCAATAAATCATTCTGATCATTTTGATCGGTTCTAAACCGTCCTAAATCTGTGACCCTTTTATACAGTTTCTCACATTATGGTGACATCTAACAACAAACAATTTTTACTACTTCATAAGAAACCTTGGGATTGTTATGAATAATAATGTAAATATCTGTGTTTTTTGATTAACTTATGTGATCCTGTAAAGAGTCATTTCACCCCCAGTGCTTGAAACACTCAGTTGAGAACCATTGAATTAGATGAAGTAGTTTGAGTTCCCTGAGTGTCTTATTGGGTAGAAGATGAGTTACTAAAGCCTGATATTGACTTAATTCAGCAATGAACTTGGACTCTTCCCTCTGCTGAGAATGCAGCGGAGGCTTTGGTCTTTGGGATATGGGCGTTGAGTCTGTTGAGCAAATTGCAATCCACTTCCGTGGCCTTAGCTGAGGACAGCTAGTGTACCCAAGACACTGGGGCAGCCTGTCCTCCCCAGCCCAACTGTCAGTGATGGTGTAGTTGCTCTGCAGGACTCGGTAAGCAGGGCTTGACACTCTTCTCCATGTTGTGGGAAATTATTCCCAGATGTCCTAGATCCTGGGAGATATTTCAGTCAGACACACAATACTTGTATTCTGGCATTCATTTCCGAATTAGCTCTCTTCCTGCTGTCTCTAGCCATGATGAAGCACTGTGTCCAAGGCAACTAGGAGAAATCATGGTACTTCGGGGTCCACAGTTGCAGATTATCATGGGAATCTAGCAACAGGAAGGATTACATAACATTGGAGCTGTAGTAGATAGCTTACCTCTGATTCTGACTCATCGTCATCATCTCTCACACACACACACACACACACACACACACACAACACACACACACACACACACCCATATACACAAACAGAGAGAGAGAGAAAGAGAGAGAGAGAGAGAGAGAGAGAGAGAGAGAGAGAGAGAGAGAGAGAGGATTTCGAATGTATTTGGCTTTGAATCTTTAATGCTTTGTGATCCCTTCTGACACCTCCTCCCACTGGACCATACCTCTTATTCCTTCCCAGCTTCAGCTAGATGGATAAGTCTCCAAACATGTTCATCTATGGGGGCATTCTTACTCAAACTAACAACACATATTTACCAGGGGATTGGAAAGGGAACTCCTAAGGTAGCATTACACTGCGAACTGTTGATATCTCCATGTCTCTGCTCCTCTTGCTTTTTTCAGAGAGCAGATGGCTCCTGTGTCTCTCTTCCCATGAAGATGTTCCAGATTTGCAACCTGCCCCTCCATGAACATATGTGAGATGTAAGAAAGTCCCGCACTCCTCTATTACCTCCAAAGAAGCTTCTTTTGTGGATCCTCTCACCTGAGTGGACCCTATTTGGCACCCTGATCAGTTGGATGAACAGAAGTTCAGAATTGGCTAGATCATGAGATAATGACTATGAAAAGAACACATAAAAGATACACCCCACCACTTTCATTGGGATACAGAACACACAAGCCATTTGTGATGTTCCATATGTGACAATGGAAGTCAGACCACAGTGGCAGTGTGTCAACCAGCCCATGACACTGCCTCTGTGGCAGCTGGCTCTCACATGTGGGACATCAGCATTAGTGTCTTTCAACCCCTGCCTACCATAAACACAGTAGTCAATGTTAACATAAGTCCTGGTCCAGCCCAGGACACCATGGATTCAGGGAGTGTCCTGTCAATCAGCTTCTTGGGTCAGGAAAGTCTTCAGAGCAAGCAATGGATGTTTTTTCGCAGCTTTGCTCATGAGGCCTTGGAAGCCCATTAGCAAACTCTGTGTGACTGTCACCTCATGATCCTTTTCTTTTCATGGTGAAGCCGAATGATGGGATTTAGCAGCCAGAGAATACAGGCTAAGTAGCATGGAAGCAGAGAATCAGGTCATATATCTGTCCATATGTCCTCAAAAAAAAAAAAAAAAAAAAAGCTGTATAGCCAGGGCCAATGTAACATCAATATGTACCTGGTGGACAAGGTTACAGAATCCATTAGGGATACCATCCAATATGCTAGCCACTTTCTTTCAAAGCCTTGAAGGCACCAAGCCTCACCTTCCCTGGAGTCTTTCCTCAGGAATGCATGACAGCCAACATCAAACTTAATGAAGAGAAGCTTAAGGCAATTTCACTAAAATCGGGAACAAGACAAGGCTGCCCCCCCCCTCTCTCTCTCTCTCTCTCTCTCTCTTATATATATATATATATATATATATATATATATATATCTTCAATATTGTACTTGAAGTTTTGGCTAAAGCAATAAGAAAACAAAAGGAGATCAAGGGGATACAAATTGGAAAAGAAGAAGTCAAACTTTCATTATTTGCAGATGATTGGATAGTTTACATAAATGACCCAAAAAACTCTACCAGGGAACTCCTAAAGCTGATAAACATCTTCAGCAAACTAGCAGGACACAAGATAAACTCAAAAAAAATCAGTAGCCCTACTTTATTCAGACAACAAAGGGGCTGAGAAAGAAATCAGAAAAACATTACCCTTTACAGTAGCCACAAACAACATAAAATATCTTGGGGTAACACTTACCAAACAAGTGAAAGACCTATATAATAAGAACTTTGTGTCATTAAAGAAAGAAATTAAAGAAGATACCAGAAAACGGAAAGATCTCCCATGCTCTTGGATAGGTAGGATAAACACAGTAAAAATGGCAATCTTGCCAAAAGCAATCTACAGATTCAATGCAATCCTCATTAAAATCCCACCACAATTCTTCACTGACCTTGAAAGGATAATAATCAACTTTATATGGAAAAACAAAAGACCCAGGATAACCAAAACAACCCTGTACAGCAAAGGAACTTCAGTAGGCATCACCATCTCCAACTTTAAGCTCCACTAAAATATTCATTTCTATACCATAATCCCCTTTTTACCTTTAAAGAGATTGGTTGTCATTATTACCCATTTATAACCAACCCCATTTAAGTGAAAATAAACATTTTTAGACAATATTTGGGAATTTGGGCATCATTCTTTCCAAAGTGCTTCTTGCTGGTAGGGGGTGCTGTCTTGGGAATTATAAGAAGACACCGAACTCCTGGCTGTAGTGTGTAAGGCTGCCTTCTCCCAGCTGTTTTGAATGTTGGATCACCTGGGAATGTTGGATCAGGAGGTCTTGCTTGATCAAACCATGTTAGTATGGAAGGAATCCACAGCATTTTATTTTCTGTGGAAACAAAATATAGAAATCCTTTTTCATAGTAACCTGTCCTAAGACTTAAAATTTGAAGTCAAAGCATTTTTAAGATATATAAATTGAATTAATCCAGCTGCATTTCTTTTAACAGTTGTTATTTCTTCAGCAGTCAAACAATACAAAGATAACAGAACTCTTTTTGTATATCCAGACTCTTTTTGTGCTTTCCATCTTTACGTGGCTTTTTTATTACTCTATTTTTTCTACTTCTATTTTTTTCATTTTTGAGACAGGGTTTCTCTGTGTAACTTTTAGCTGTCCTGGAATTAACTCTGTATACCAGATTTACTATGAAATCACAGAGAGCAGCTTGCCTCTGTCTCCATAGTGCTGAAATTTAAGGCAGGTACCACCAATGCCCCAGATACTGTCTTTCTATTTTTCTTTAAACCAGATGCTCATACACACCATTAAATTGTTGGCAGCACTTCTTAAAAGTCTTGTGGTATTTTGCTGCTTCTGATGAGTCAGGAAACCTCTCTTAAAGGAGCTGCACAAATTTCTGCTTGTCTCAGCAAAACAGAGCCCAACTGAGAAAAATGTTATTAAGAACCCTTGCCTGTCTCTGTGCTATTGTTTCTAAAGCCCCTTTTTGAGCTTTTGTCAAGTGTTAAGTGGAAGTTCTTAGTAGCCACATTGAAGGCACCATTTTGTTACAAGCAGGTTTTTCTGCTGTCCTGGTCCCAGAGCAGTGCTAGCCCCAAATAACACACCGAGACCGTGTATTAGATATAAAGATGTTGACTTTTTACTAGTGTTTCTTATCAGCTAGCTCAGTCTTAAATATTAACCCATTTCTATTAACCTAAGTATTTCCACGTGGTCTTATCGTAGGGGAGAGAAAGCCCGGAGTTCTACCCTGTTGGACCTACATCTTGAATCCAAAAAGATGAGGAATGTTTTGTTTTCGGTGTGGTGATGGTGGTTTTTATGTTTGTTTTTTGAGACAGGGTTTCTCTGTAGCTTTCGAGTGGTCTGGAACTCACTCTATAGACCACGCTGGCCTTGAACTCCACAGAGACCCACCTGCCTCTGACTCCTGAGTGCTGGGATTAAAGGTGTCTGACACCACGGCACTCCTAATTTGACTATTGCTTGCCTTCTACTCCTGGGTGAGTTTGCTTCTTTTTGTTCTAGCACTTTCTGTTCTTCTGTTAATTCACCCGTGTGTGTTTTCTCCAGGTTCTTTAGGCAGGCATTTTGTGCTATGAGATTTTCTCTCAGCACTGCTTTTATTTTGCTCCTCAAGTTTGGGCATGTTGTGATGTCATTTTTCATTACATTTAGGCAGTCTTTTATTTTTATTTTTAAATTGATCGAGTGGTGGTTCAATTCATCGTTGCTAAATTTTCATGTGTTTATGGGCTTTCTGAAATTAATGCTGCTGCTGAATTCTAACTTTAAGCTCCGGGTCTGATAGGCTACAGGGGTTATTTCAATTTTTTTGTATCTGTTGAGATTTGGTTTGTTATCAGGTATGTGGTTGTTTTCTGAGAAGGTTCCGTGAGGTGCTGAAAAGAAAGTACATTCTTTTATGTTTGGGTGGAATGTTCTATAGATGTTTGTCAAGTCCATTTGAGTCATAACCTCTGTTATTTCCCTTATTTCTCTGTTAAGCTTCTGTCTGGAAGATCTGCATAGTGGTGAGAATGTTGTGTTGAAGTCTTCCACTCTTAGTGTGTGTGGCTTGATTTGTGATTTAAGCTTTAGTAATGTTTCTTTTACAAAAGCAAGAGCTCTTGTGTTAGGGGCATATATGATCAGAATTGATCCATCCTCTTGATGGATTTTTCCTGTGATGAACATGAAACAGGGACCTTGCTTTAATTTTTTTGATTGATTTTAGTTTGAAGCCTGTTTTGTTAGAAATTAGGACAGCTACCCTAGCTTGTTTCTTAGGTCCATTTGATTGAACATTTTTTTTTCCTCAATCCTTTACTCTGAGATGATGTCTGTCTGAGTTTGACGTGTGTTTCTTGTATGCAGCAAAAGGATGGATTCTCTTTTTGTATTCTTTCTGTGTCTGTTTATAGATAATTGAGACCATTTATATTAATGGTTATTAGTGGCCAGCGATTGTTAGTTCCTGTTACATTCCTTTTGTTCTTGGTGATCACACTGTGTTTGAATCCCATCTTTGGGTTTGTTCTTGTTTCACCTATTTTCTGTGTTGTTGTGTTCATAGGTGATTTCTTTGGGTTGGAGGTTTTCTTCTAGTATTTTCTGTAGGGCTGGGTCTGTGGATAAATTTGGTTGTATCATGAAATATCTTGTTTCCTCCATCTATCTGCAGTTATTGAAAGCTTTGGTGAGTAAAGCAATCTGGGCTGGCATCTGTGGTCCTTTAGTGTCTGCATAGCCTCTGACCAGGACCTCCTGGCTTTCATTTTTTCCAAGAGAAGGCAGGTGTAACTGTGATAGTTCTGCCTATATGTTCCTTTTTCTGTCTGCTTTCCATGCAACTCTTAATATTATTGCTTTATTCTGTATGTTTATTGTTTTGATTATTATATGGTGAGGGATTTTTTTGTTCAGTCTATTTGGTGCTGTATAAGCCTCTTGTATCTTCTTAGGTATGTCTTTCTTTAGGTTGGGAAGATTTCTTCTATGATTTTTATTGAATATTTTCTGGCTTTTCAATTGGACAATTTCACCTTCTATCCCTATTAATCATAGGTTTGGCTTTTTCATGGTGTCCTAGGTTTTCTACATGTCTTGTGTTAAGAATTTTTTGGATTTTAAATTTTCTGTGACCGATACATGTATTTCCCCAATATTATCTTCAATGCCTGAAATTCTCTCTTCCATCTCTTGTACTCTGTTGTTTATGATTGCATTTGTGGTTCCTGATCATTTACCCAGTTTATTTTCTAGAATTCTCTTGATTTGTGGACTGTGTGTCGGGTTTCATATCTTGTATTGTTTCCTTCTCTTGCTTGATTGCTTTTTCTTGTTTTTCTCTAGGGGATTTGTTGATATCTTCCAATTTTTTATTTTCTGTCTTTTTCTCCATTTCTTTACGGGAATTTTTCTTTACCACTTTAAAGGAATCAATCATCCTCATATAGTTATTTAGGTCATTATCTTCTCCAACTGTGTCAGAACATTCTAGTCTTAATGTTTGAGCACCACTAGTTGTATTGCTCTTTAATTTGTTTCATGTGTGTTTACCTTGAGTCATGGAAAATGATCAATGTTCCATCCCCCAAAGGCATGAAGGTGCAGAGTCTTATGTAGCCAAGGCAGAACTCAAATTCCATATGTAGTCAAAAATGCCCTGGAGCATCTCTGTCTCTTGCTTTCTTCTCCCAGGATCTTGAACTGCAAGAATGAGCCTGACAGTGCCTTGAAAATTAGTGAAATGAGTATTGATGGGAGATGTTATTCTGTATATATGTTTCTCATACTGGTTAATAAAGCCCTGTGGCCAATAGAAAACAAGATAGGCGGGGCTAGGAGACCAGGAGAAGGAAAGAGGAAGTGAAAGTTGGAGTCGAGATGTAGCCCAGGAAGTAGAGAAGACGCCTGCCTCTCGGCTCCCCGATAAGACTACCATGTGGAAATACTTAGATATGTAGAAATTGGTTAATGATTAAGGCAGAGCTAGCCCATTAACAATAATGGTAACTGGCCAACAGGATTGTATCAAATACAGAGTCTCTGAGTGTTATTTGGGGCACATGTGGCTGCGGGACCAATGGCGGCAGGACCAGGAGGCCGGCGGGAACAACATGCCATAACATAATGGTGTCAGAAGCGGGATTGAGAACTTTCACTTAAAACTTAACAAAAGCTTAAAAAATAGTCTTTAGAAACAAGGGGACAGAGATTAGCAAGACTTGTTAGTAGCAGCATTTTTTTGATTGCATTTGTTTTGCTGTAGACAGAGATTTGCGCGGCTCCTTTAAGGGAGGTTTCCAAAATTAGCATAAGTGGCAAAAAAGCTGCCTTGCTTTTAAAGAGCTCTGCTAACAATTCCTTGATGTGTACAAGAGCTGCAATGAAGGTTTACACTGTGTTTTAAAAAATACGCTGGCTTGGGAGAGAAAAAGAAACAGGATACAATGGTTTAAAAAAGAAAAAAGGAATTAAATGGATGGCTATGGTGGCACATGCCATTAATCCCAGCACTCGGCAGACAGAGGCAAGCAGATCTCTGTGATTTCAAACCAAACCTGGTATGCACTGAATTCCAGGACAGATAAAAGTTACACAGAGAAACCCTGTCTCAAAATATGTAAAAATAGAAGTAGAATAAATAGAATAATAAATAAGCCACGTAAAGATGGAAAACACAGAGAAATTTTGGATACTATGCGCACTTCTGTTGTCTTTAAATTATTTGATTGCTGAGAAAATAACAACTACTAATAAAAGAAATGCTGCTGGATTAGTTCAATTTATATATTTTAAAAATGCTTTGACTCCAAAATTTAAGCCTAAGGACAATTTACTGGGGAAAAAGATTTCTATTTTTGTTTCCACAGAAAATGAAAAGCTATGGATTCTTTGCAGACATATATGGTTTGATCAAGCCAGACCCCCTGAAACAGTAACCCAGATGATCCAACATTCAAAGCCTTGCAAACTACAGCCAAGATTTGTGCATCTTCTTTGGAACCCCATGACAGCGCCCTCTACCAGCAGGAAGTAGTTTGGAAAGAACGACGCCCAAATTCCCAAATATTGTTTATAAATGTTTGTTTTCATTTAAATGGACTTGGTTATAAATGGCTATAACCACAAGCAATCTTTTTAAAGGTAAAAAGGGAATAATGGTATAGATATGAATACTTTGCTTTGGAATGGAATTTCTTTTATTGATACAATTTAAGGTCAATTTTATGATATGTATTTTTCTCCTCTTGTTTATGTATTGTGTTTATATAGCTCATTGGAAAATGTAATGTATAATTTAGTACAGATTATAGAGAGTTACTTATGATAGTCAAAACTTGGAGTTAAGTTAGTTAGGATTTCTAGATATGCAGAGATGTATTTGAGATGAATAGGCATTCTTCAAACCTTTCAAAGACCTACAGAATATGGCATTTAAAATGATTTAGGGATTTTCTTGACAGTGAGGCACAACTGCTCCTGGTAACACCACCTATGTCAGAAAAGAAGATGGACATCGAAGAAACGCATTATGGAGTTTGCTTCTAATATGGCAAGACTAGCCATTTGGGCAAAGTACTGCTCTTCTGGACTGTTTGACTTTATGTTGTAGAAACTGGACATGCAAGACCCACAAAAAGGTGACTGCTGATGCAAGATGGACATTGCTACAGGATTCCTGCTTCATGGAAGAGGCTGCCAGACAGCCAGACAGTCTACAGGACACAGAGAAAAGATTCCTGCCTTGTTGAGGTGTCTGGACACACACTATGGCCTATGGGCTGAAGATGGAACATTACAGAAGAACTTCGGGTGACTGACCAGGCAATGAGTTGTCTCTGTCATTTCTAGAGTTTATATATTATCCTTCTGTGGTCTTTGAAGGAGTTGAAGACAGATAGTTATAGGTATAGTTTTCCTTAGTTAGGATTAAAGATAAGTTACATATAGACTTTAGACTGACAAAGATAGGATAGATGATATTTTCTTAAAGTCTTACAAAATGTTAATGGACTAAATACTGTTTACTGTGATTCTTATTTGATAACTGTTGAATGGTATATTTTGCTATGTTAAGGTTAAACCCCTTCTTTTATTTTAGACAGAAAAGAGGAGATGATGGGAGATGTTATTCTGTATATGTGTTTCTCATACTGGTTAATAAAGCCCTGTGGCCAATAGAAAACAAGATAGGCGGGGCTAGGAGACCAGGAGAAGGAAAGAAGGAGTGAAAGTTGGAGTAGAGATGTAGCCTGGGAAGGAGAGAAGACGCCTGCCGCGAGGCTCCCCGATAAGACGACCACATGGAAATACTTACATAAGTAGAAATGGGTTAATGATTAAGGCAGAGCTAGCCCATTAACAATAATGGTAACTGGCCAACAGGATTGTATCAAATACAGAGTCTCTGAGTGTTATTTGGGGCACACGTGGTTGTGGGACCATGGCGGCAGAACCAGCGGCAGCCGGCAGGGAAACCTGCCGTAACAGACTATTTTTATTATTAGTGTGTTTGGGGGGTGGAGGGAATGTGTGTGCTCTTACGTGTATGTATGTTGGGCAGATGGCTGTCAGATGTACTTGGTATATACCCCAAGATGGCACTGGACTCGTGGGAATCCTCCTGCCTCTACCTCCTTAGTGTTGGTATTCCAGATGTACTTCCCCATAACTGGTTTAATTTACTTTGTATTATATAGGAAATAGATCACAGGTTTGTGTGAACAAAATCCCTGAAAAGCAGCTGTCCTGATATGAGCAAAGAGCAACATATCACGAAGGTTATGTTGTGTCTGAAAAGCCAGGAGATTCAGTCACTCTTTCAGTACTGCAGAGAGATTAGAACTTGATAAGATTCAATGCTAATCCCATCATTGTGGGCTAGTTTCAGCTTTTCTAGCCACTCCTAGTCTCCCTCTGTATCTGAGTTCTATCCTCCATTCTTTCCTCCCTCCCTCCCTCCTTCCTTCCCTCCCTTCCTTCCTCCCTCTCTTCCTTCCTTCCTTCTTCCCTTCCTTCCTTTCTTCCTTCCTTTCTTTGCTTGCTTCCTTCCTTTGAATTTAAAAATAATACAGGGTTTTTCTCTATCACCCTTACGGTCCTGGAACTCACTCTGTAGACAAGGCTTGCTTAGAACTCTGGAGAACCATCTGCCACTTCCCCAAGTAGGCAGATGTTTGAATTCACCATTAGATACATAGATACATAGATACATTAGATACGTATTCCTTATGAAAACGATATTGGCCCTGTCCCAAATAAATAAATAAAAATGCCTGGAGAGACACCAATCAGCCCACAAAAGTTCAATTGACCTATTATGATTCTGTCTCTGTGTTTGTGTGTTTATTATTACATGTGTGCAGGTGCATTTGGGACTGTGTGTACACACAAATCATTTATTTATATCATATGAAAGACACAGGGAACCCTCAGTGTTTGTTACTTAGACACAGGCACCTTGTCATCTTGGCACAGCTCACACATTTAAATGAGGTCTCAGGAACTCTAGGATGATGGTGGGATTGAGAGGGAGACCCAGGAATCAACAGGTGGCTGTCTTCTCAGTGTTGGGAATCCAAGCTTTGTCACTGGTGTGTTAAAGGAGATGGATGAATTAAGGTCTCATGCTTGGATAAAAGCAATGAACACACACCACTCTCTCAAGCTTCCTTTGCTTTTTCTTCCTTATTTATTTAGTATTTATTGGTTTTGGTTTTTCGAATGTTTTCTTCTGTGTAATGGCCTTGGATATCCTAGATCTACAATTGTAAACAAGGCTGAACTTGAACTCAGACATCCACCAGCCTCTGACCCCTGAGTGTGATTCCTTAACACATTGTCCCTATCTGCTCTGAGATCTCTTTGTCTCTCTGCTGACAGCTGGGCAGATGATGCAGGAACATCTGAACCGGGGACCTTCTGTGGCCTCAGTCTGTTCCATTGACCTAAAAATGCTTTCCTGTGTGGTGGGCAGCTTTACATCCCTGAAGTCTCCTTTGCATTTGCCCATCCCAGGAAATGTCTGTGTTGTTCTCAACAATGAGAGCCCTGTGCCATGTGACCCTGAGAACAGCAGGCCTTCCTAATTCCTTCCTGTACTATTCATGTCACTCCCATAAAGAATCATTCTGTATCCCTGTGGCCATGATACAGACTTGACATGTCTGTGGGCTTCAGACACAGCTACCAACAAGACATAGGTGTCGTGACCAAAGAGCTGCTACACATGTCACAGCCCCAGCTTTGGTGAGGAATAGTCCCAGAAGTCCATGTCACCGTGAAGAGCACGCAAGATTAGAGAATCCTAACTAAGAAGTTGTGATGCAATATTTCAATTCACTTAGACCTGGATATCATAGATTTTTTTTTCAAGGACAAGACATGGGTTAGAATGAAAATCAAATGAACATTTAATAAATTAAAGGAATTTCTATGTCAGGCCTTGGAAATCTTGTTGCTACTATGGAAAGTGTAACACTGCTCTAGGTCCATATGTATCCTGATGTGTCAACATCAAGCAGAAGAGACCCATAGGGTCCACAGTACTGTGTCTCTGTGGGAAAGGCTCCCACACAAAGCTAAGAGCTGCCGATCTGTGGCTGTCACAATGAGGCAGCAGGCAAGACTTCTTCCATCTTTTCTACACAGATATGAGCCATGCACACAGGCTTTTCAGCAGACACACCTGAGGAGACAAAGAGTAAATTCAACCACAGTTATGCAGGAGCCTGTCACTTGGATGCTGGTGGATACATTCACAATTATGAAGGTTGAAAAAGAGATCCCACACATGAGAACAATCATTTATGAAAAATGAAACCTTAATCCATGTTTTCTTCTATTTCCTTTTCTTCATGCCTCCCAACTTTTATATGTGTGTCTAGGTTCACCCGTGGGTTTTGGAGCTCTTGTATGTATTCACTCATGTGTGAGTAGGAGGGGAGTCGAGGGTCAGTTATTTTCTTTTCTGAGACACTCTGCATGAAGCCTGAGGTTGTCAATGAGCCCAGACCACTTTTACAAGAGTCAACTGTGGACATGTCCCTTCCATCCCCATAGAGGTGGAGTATATGCTCACGCTGCCCTGCAAGGCTTTGATGTAGTAGCTACTTCTGAGCTCATGTCATGTTCGCAGACCAAGAACTTGGTGGAGTGAATTATATCTGCCACTAGGAGGGCAGTTGGTGTCTAGATTGTCATCTCATGAAATCTCTCAGGAACCCAATGTAGTCAACAGAACAAATACATCATGGACCCTGTATAGTCAGTTTCCTGTACAAGCTGTATATGTAAAACATGGAAAGCTTCAGGTTGAAGATGTTCCCTGAAGTATGGAGATATAGGACTAATGAGAGCCTGCAAACTAAGGCTCTCACTTTCTGCAATGTGAGCAGCCTGAGGAATCCGAACGTTTGGCCCCCCCCCCCCAAAAAAAAAAAAAAAAAACTTGTATCATGACTTGTGTTAAGATGAGCTGTTGAGGATTTGCTGACTGAAATGGACAGAGAAGTGTCTCTTTCCTGAAGAAAGGCACCAGGGAAGGTGAGACCTGGTGCCTTCAAGGCTTTGAAAGGAAGTAGCCTAGCTCATTGGATAGTATCCCTAATGGATTCTGTAACCTTGTCTGCCAGGGACATATTTATATTGCACTGGCCCTGGCTATACAGCCTTTGATTTGAGGATAGATGGCCAGATATATGACCTGAATTTTCTGCTTTCATGGTACTTAGCCTGAATTATCTGGCCACTCTATCACATCATTCAGTTTCACCATGACAGGAAATAGATCATGAGATAACAGTCACACAGTTTGCCACTTTTCCCACTTCCAAGGCCTCATGAACAAAGCTGTGAAAATCATCCATTGCTTGCTCTACAGACTTTCCCGACCCAAAAAACTGATTGACAGGACACTCCCTGAATCCATGGTGCCCTGGGCTGATCCAAGTCTTATGTTAACATTGACTATTGTGTCTATGGTAGGCAAGGTTTGGAAGACACTAATGCAGCTGTCCCATCTGTGTGAGCCACCTGCCACAGAGGCAGTGTCATGGGCTGGCTGACAGGCTGCCACTGTGGTCAGACTTCCAATGTCACATACTGATGGATTTGTGTGTTCTCTATCCCAATGAAAAATGTGAGGTATATCTGTTATTTGTTCTTTTCATAGATATTATCTCATGATTGAGCAAATTCTGACCTTGTGTTTATCCAACTGGATTGACGGTGTCAAATAATGAGAGGATCCACAAAAAAAAAAAAAAAAAAAACTTCTTTGGAGGTAGTGGAGTGCATGACTTTCTTATATTTTATCTGTTCATGGAGGCACAGGTCTGTTAATCTGGAACATCTTCATGGAAAGAGAGACATTGGAGTCATCTGCTCTCTGAAAATGCAAAAGGAGCAGAAAGGAGGGGACATCAACAGATCTCACTGCAATGCTACCATAGGAGTTCCCTTTCCAAGTCTCTGGTAGGAATGTGATAATAATGTGAATAACCGTGTCACCTGAGATGTCTTAGGGTTTCTATTGCTGTGATGAAACACCATGACTGAAAAGAAAGTTGGGTTGAGAGGGATCATAAGACTTATACTTCCCCGTCATTAGGTGCTGTCCTAGTTAAACAGAGGCTTTCTTAAGCTACAGCATAATAAATTGAACATATCTGTGCAAGCAGGGGGCATATGTCACACAAAATAATTAATGCTAAACATCCATCCCAACTCTCCCTGGTGCTGTCCCTGGAGTGCTGAAGTTGGCTGGCTTTGTCCTGCAAAAGACAGCACCTGCCCTTGAATCCTAAGGCAAGATCCTCACCTAAAATCATAGCACGTCCCATGGTCACGTTGTTGTCTGCACAGGCTTTGTGCTGTGTTCACCCCTATCTTCCTTGTCTTTCTATCCCCACTAACAACCTACAACTGAAGTTTCCATAGGAAGGGCTCATGACTCTCCTACTGCCTCATGAGGATAAGACTATTGCTAATACCAGTATTCCTTATTGTATGTTTAGGTGAGAGAGAGAGAGAGAGAGAGAGAGAGAGAGAGAGAGAGAGAGAGAGAGAGAGAGAGAGAGAGAGAGAGAGAGAGAGAGAGAGAGAGATTTGAAGACTTGTGTGGTCAATACTCCTTTTCAATCTTGTGGATTCTGGTAATCCCATGCTGGTTGTTGGGCTAATCATCAAGTGTCTTTAGCCAGCAATCCTGGGATTCGACCTGTGGGGTCATGACCACTTTTCACAGGGGTCAGTCCAGACCACTAGAACACTGAGATATATTATGACTCTTACAAGCAGCAAAATTACAGTTATGAAGAAGCAATGAGAATACTTTTATAGTGGGGGACAGCACAACATGAGGAAGTTTATTAAAGGGTCTCACCACTGGGAAGGTTGAGAACCACTGCACTAGGCCCTCTCATCACAACACCCAGGACACTTTGTATTTTTAAGGCACATTAACATATGAACACATGCATTTTAATTGTGCAAACATATATATATATATATATATATATATATATATATATTTTAAAGTCAGTTCATGGTACTGAAAATAAATGCAAATTTTCATTAGACACAGGGCATGTAAGAAATTGAGAAACCAAAGTATAGATTCCCAGGTCAAGCATCATGTATATGTAGGATTATCAATTATAAGGATGACCCCTGAAAAATTCATCTGACCCTGAAATGCAACATGGGTGACATTGAAGAATATTTTAAACTGGGGAAAATTCTAATTGTGGGTTAAAAGAGAAGTAGCTCGTAGCAGGGAATGGATGAGAGAAAAGTGGGGGAGAAAACACATTTCCTTTATCCATGGAGGTCAGACACAGACAGAGAACAGACAAACAGCCAGAGGGCAAGGAGGAAAGAGAGCTTGGAGAAGGAGTAAGAATGTCAGGGAAAACATGCAGACCATAAACAGAAAGAAAAGAAAAGTGACATTGTCTGAGTATTTCAGGAAAGTGTGCAGACATATGAAACGTTGTGGTTACACTCTGTAGGACAAACCTGGATTTGTGGCTTTGACACTGCAAAGGATGTTGGGAGCAGCCTAGTAACAGAAATTTAAAACTTGAGCATGAGGAAATGTCAGTGCAAGGAGAGGAGCGTTTGCCTCCTGCCCTGAAGTCACTGCCAGCAGCTGAGCCCAGCACCATCCTGTGCCTGATGTTCTGAAAGCCTGAGCAAAATCACCTGGGCCTCTCTGAAGCTGACTCTTGGCATGGATTGGGGAGGAGCCATAGGCAAAGAACTCAAAAGAGTATGATGTCATCGGGCTATCTGTGATTGGCCCATGGCTCGGTGACCTCACAAGGAGCCATTGTGAGGAATGAGAGTGGCCACCCATATAAGGCACCAGCTGGGCCTGGATCTTGTCCTTTCGTTTGCCGTGAAGCTGTTGGTTGGCTGCAGAGGATTCGCTCAAGACTTTGGTCCTGAGAACTTTAGTTTTATTGTCCGTCTTTGACGCTGAACATCTGTGATCACCACTGACCTGAACATCGTGAGTGTGCTGACCAGTGGGTTGGGTTTGGGCCTAAATGTGGACTTCCTGCTTGTTTTAGATTGAGTTTGTGCCCCTGCTTGAATTAATTTTATGTCGACCATTTTCTATTATTGTCTATCCATTTATCTTTGACATTTTGTACATTATTTAATTCTTTACCTTAACACCTGTTAGTCTATATTAGCTGTGAAAGATAAGGAATCTGGTTTAGCCATGGGCTTAGAACACACACCTGCTTTGTTGTTTCCCTCAGCCTTTCCCTGTGGTTATGAATTCCCCTATCATGTCAAAGTCTTTTCGTGTGCTCCATGCCGCTGGTGACACAAAACAGTCAGTACTGGGGAAACAAGAGGGACATGTTTCCCCATGGCCTTGCAGTGTCACAGACAGGTGGCATCCTTTGGATGCCCATGAATATGAGTGTAAGGAACAGAAATTGTGTCATGAGTGTAGAGATGAAGAGGTCTGTAGCAATTTCAGTCATTAAAGAACTGGATGGCATGAGTGACGAGCATCTTGAAGGAGCCTGTGTGTTCACTCTCCATTTGGTCCATAACCATGTCTCTAACCCCGGCTGCCCAGAGCTGACTGAGTCCATTCTTGTCTTTACTGCTGCTGCTGAAGTCCAAATGTGGTCCTCACGGTGGGAATGGGACAGGTTTCATATCATCTCAAGTCTCTGAGTTCTTGGTGTCCAGCAGGGGTGCTCTTCAGAAGGTTGTAATTCCCCATGTGACAACCCAGCAGAGGAAATTGGGTCATTAGAGGCAAGGGGACCTGACATTGCCCAAGTCCCCAGACATGGCTTCCTTGCCCTCCCTGAGTCTGAGCCAAAGCAAAACCTGGGAAGGACACACCTGTTGCTTCTTCTCAGGGAATTGGTCATGATAGTGAGAACACTGATGCAGTCCTTGGAGACAGAAAAGTATTTCTGGGTTTTGTTTTAGTTTTCTTGGTTATGGATAGCTGTGATAGGCTGATATCATCCAATGACCTCACAGAGCCATTGTGAGGTGTTGCAGATGCCATCCACATGAGCCCTGGCTGATGTTGGGGCTTCTCATTCTGCAGAGAAACTGTTGTTTGGTTGCTGCAGAGCTGTTGGATTCAGATAATGGTTCACATTAACTTTGGTATTACTGATTTCTGAGAAACAGACTGTTCATCTGCTTTCACATCCAAATAGTGTTTTGTTTCCTGGTTTGTTGGTGATGATTGACATCTTCTAATTGATTCTAGGTTCAATTAATACTTCCCATTCAGCTTCTTTATACTGGCCCCACATTTCTATTCTTCAGCATGACCACAAACATCTTTCTTTCATACATTCTGTTATGTCTCACATTTTATTAAACTCTATCATGTCTCAGGGTGACACAGGATTGTCAGCCTCCTTGGTCCTTTCAAATCACCATGTCTTTCATTTGATCTTTGTCTCACACATAAGTGAGCACTTATTTCAACTCTCGTCTTATGCTTTCACATAATTGTTTGAGACTTGGTTTGATGTTTATTTTTCTTAATCCTCTGACCCCAAGATTATCATTAGGACTTTTGATATAGCTATGATTTTCATGAAGCAGAAATTAGAGGCATAAAATTCTCTCCTAGAGCTGCATTTGTCTTTTTACTTGTAGCATCTTGTGGTGGTCCCGTCCCCCACCTATCTTGGTGGTGAACATGGAAGACGAATTTCCATGCATGGATCTCTGGGATGGAGATTTGCCAACTCCATCCAGAGAAACTGGATCCAGGATGTCCATCTCCACCACTGTAGATACCATGTGTTGCTTAGGTCCTATGGTGGAAGAAACCCTGGGACTCGTAGGAACAAATAGGCTTAACGATGCCCTGGCAAAACCCAATATGATCAATGGGAAGAAAAGTCTTGATAACATCCTTGGTGCAATGTGGCACCTCCCAAAGAGCCACTCTCTCAAGAGTCTCACAGGTCCTTCCACCCTCCCTCCCACACTAAGGAGGGCAGGGAGTGAACCCTCCTTGCCCACATTCCTGGGGTCTGAAGACAACAAAGGGCAAGAGGTGAATGAAGAGAGAAATAGCAAGAGCTCCTCTAGGTCCGGCTCTCCAGATTTATACAAGCTGGTGGATATCAGCTGGCTTTGGAATTCTCCCCCTCCGGCCTGTAACATCAATAAAAATGCAGAAGACACAGCCTCATCTGGTGCCAGCGGCACATCTCAGGACTCCCTCTCCTGGCTGGAAGACACCACAGCTCCCCATGATGCTGAGGAGGCTGTGAGGGAGGAGACAGGCAGCACCCGCTCGCTCAGTATCATATCCCTGGATGTGCTGTGGTTCCTGGAAGACACAAGTGGCATAGGCATTCCAGAACTACCACAGCAGGATGCTGAGGTCACTGCTAGCATCAGCACATCTACAGACGTGAAGGAATCTGATCCACAGCACAGTGAGAGGGCACATGATAATAGCAACACCATGGACTCTCCCCAATGTGATGGCACTGAATTTGGAAACATCGACGAAATAACAGTTGAAGAATCGCCAGCGATGTCTAGCAAGGACCGCCCCAGCAGGAAGCCACACCCTCTAAGAAGAAGCACAGAAGGGGCTGGAAAGGGGTGAGGAGGCGAATTAGTCACCTGTTTTCCAGCTTATTCTGTTGCCTCCACACCCCAAAGACAGGAGATAAAATCCCCAGGTAAGTGACAGCAAAGTATGGAAAATGGTTTCCAAGGAAACAGAATAGTCAAGGCCTTGTCTGTTGATCTTAATTGCATGGCCTTTTGCCATTGAGAGTCTGCAGCTATGTATAGGACATGAATGCTAAGATGTCTGTGGGCCTAGAAGGATCTTTCCCCCTCTACCTCTTTATGTGGATCCTGGGGAAGCTGAACTTGAAGCAGAGAATCCAAGGCTGAAAACAGGGGCAGCAGAGGAGAGGAGAAGGGAGTTGTGTTTGAGAACTGGGAACAGGTTGGGGGAGAGGAAAGTTGTGCAGAGATATGGGATGCCAGTTTGTCTCTGTGTTAAGTCCTGCTGATGCTAACAGAATCCTTTGCTTGTGTTTCCTTTCAAGGTCGGAAGAAAAGGCCTGGGTCCATGGTTCCTAAACCATGGGACTCAGTTCGGCCTGGTGTGGCAACCAGTCACAGGAGAAAGCCAGGCCAGAACCAGATAGAGCTGTGTACTCGGAACATGTTGTTCCCTATTAGACACCTCCAGCAACCAGGGTACAAGCTCTCTACCCCTCCTCTCCCTGCAAAGGGTGCTGTTACCTCCCACAACTTATACTCATAGTTGTCCAAGCACAATGGCTGGACAGAGAGTCAGCCACACGGCCACCCTGTTTTAAAGAGCCAACCGTCCAGGTTCTGCAACCACATTATAGTTCGTGTTCCACATGAATTGAGGACTTCACCAACTCATCTCCTCACCTTTATTATTGTCAATGACCAGATGTAAAAAAGTCTGTAAACACTGTCTGTCCAGCAGGTGAGGAGGCCCAGGAAGAGGAGTGGAGAGGAGGAGAGGGGCATGAGTGACCTGTCAAGAGAGAAGGAAGTAAGAGTGAGGAGGAAAGGGCATGAAGCTGGGTGAAAGGGAGGAGAGTCTGCCCATAGGAAGCTCCAGCTCTAGTCTGACAGCTGTGAGAAAGGGATGATGGTGTAGGGGAGGGACAGGTCTTTGGCTGGGCAGTGGCATGAGCAAATTTCCTGCAGAACAGAGGTAGGGGTTCATGCCATGGGTTCCCAGGAAGAGAAGAGCTTGTGTTTCCATGGAAGTCAATCCAAACCCTTTCCAGGAGCCTCTTTGTCTTCCTGCTCTAAGCAATCATGGGCTGATCAGATAACTATCATCTACGTTATTTTCTTCACAGCCTTCTTCCACCAGATACCCATGGTGATCTTCCAGGGTCCCAGATGTCTAGAAAATTGTGTAATAGTTTTATTCCAGTGAGTGATTCTTAGCCTTCAGTTGATTAAAATGACAGGAGTTTTCCTGTGTGTTGTGAAAAGGTAAGTAGGGCTTGAGAGGGCAGTGGAACATTACCCCAGACAAGACCAGCATCCTTGCACTACTTTGTGTCCAGGGCCCACATTCAAGGTGTATTTTGGGATCAAACATTCAATGTCAGAAAGGTGCAAGATGTCAGCCAGGGATAGAGTGTGCATACTTGCTGAGTGACGTGTCTGACAAGTGCCCATTGTCACAATACAGGCTGTAATCAGATCTCTGAGTCAGTGGAGACTGCCTAGATGACTGGGAATCCAGACTCTGCTCTGAGGGATCATTTCAATCAGTGGTTCTCAACCTTCCTAAAGCTGTGACCCTTTTATACAATTGCTCACATTGTGGTGATCCCCAACATACAACTAATTTTTGCTACTTAATAAGCAACCTTGTGTCTGTTGTGAATAATAAAGTAAATATCTGTGCTTTTTGATTGACCTAGGTGATCCTGTTAAATGTCATTCCAACCCCCAAAGTCCTTCAAACCCCCAGTTGAGAACCATTGAATTAGATGAAGTAGTTTGAGTGCCCTGATTTGTCTTATTGGGTGGCAGATTAGTTACTGGAGTCTGATGGTGACTTAATTCAGCAATGAACTTGGGCTGTCTTTCCTCTGCCGAGAATGCTGGCTTTATTTTTGGGATATGGGTGTTGAGTCTGTTAGCAAACTGCAATGCACTTCCATGGCCATAACTGTGGATAGCTTGCATATCTGAGTCTCTGGAGCAGCCGGTACTGCCAAGGACATCTTGCATTGATAGTGATAGTCATTCTGTCCGTCTTGGTAAGGAAGGTTTGACTATTTGCTCCCTGTGGTTGGAAATTTTTCCCAGATGTCCTAGATCCTGGGAGATAGTACACCCAGACACACAAAACTTGCATTCTGGCATTCATTTTCTGAATCAATTCTCTTCCTACTTTCTCTAACCATTGCCATGATGAAGCACTGTTACCAAGGCAACTAGTAGAAAACATGGTACTTAGACATCCACATTTGCAGAGAGTGACAGTACATGACCATCATGATGGGAATTTAGCAACATGCTGAATGACATGCATGGGAGCTGTAGTTGATATCTTACCTCTAATTCTGAATCATCATCATCATAATCATCATCATCATCATCATCACCACACACACACACACACACACACACACACACACACACACACACACACACACACACACACATTATTTGGAATTGATTTTATTTTGAATGTTTAATGATCTGTGATCCCATCTGACACCTCCTACCACTGAGCCATACCTACTGTTCCTTCCCATCTTCAGCTAGAAGGATATGTATCCAAACATGTTCATCTATGGGGGACAGACACTGTTATTCACATTCACACCACATTCCTACCAGACACTTGGAACAGGAACTCCTATGGTAGCATTGCAGTGAGATCTGTTGATATCCCCTCCTTTCTGTTCCTTTTGCATTTTCAGAGAGCAGATGACTCGAATGTCTCTGTTTCCATGAAGATGTTCCAGATTATCAAACCTGCGCCTCCATGAACAGATAAGATATAAGAAAGTCATGAACTCCACTACCTCCAAAGAACCTTTTTTTTTGTAGATCCTCTCACCTGAGAGGACTCTGACAGCGTGAACCCAGTTGGATAAACACAAGGTCAGAATTTGCTAGATCATGAGATAATATCTATGAAAAGAATAAGTAACAGATATACCTCACAATTTTCATTGGGATACAGAACACACAAATCCATCAGTATGTGACATTGGAAGTCTGACCACAGTGGCAGCCTGTCAGCCAGCCCATGACACTGCCTCTGTTGCAGGTGGCTCACACAGATGGGACATCGGCATTAGTGTCTTCCAACCCCTGCCTACCATAGACACAATATTCAATGTTGACATAAGACTTGGACCAGCCCAGGGCTCCATGGATTCAGGGAGTGTCCTGTCAATCAGTTTCTTGGGTTGGGAAAGTCTGTAGAGACAACAATGGATGATTTTCACAGCTTTGTTTATGAGGCCTTGGAAGTGGGAAAAGTGGCAAACTCTGTGTGAATGTTACCTCATGATCTATTTCCTGTCATGGTAAAGCTGAATGTTGGGATGGAGTGGCCAGATAATTCAGGCTAAGTACCATGAAAGCAGAAAATTCAGGTCATATATCTGGCCATCTATCCTCAAATCAAAGGCTGTATAGCCAGGGCCAATGCAACATAAATATGTCCCTGGCAGACAAGGTTACAGAATCCATTAGGGATACCATCCAAAGAGCTAGGCTACTTCCTTTCAAAGCCATGAAGGCACCAAGCCTCACCTTCCCTGGGGTCTTTCTTCAGGAAAGAAACACTTCTCTATCCCTTTCAGTCAGCAAATCCTCAACAGCTCATCTTAACACAAGTCATGATACAAGTTTTTTTTTTTTCCAGACGTTCTGATTCCTTAGGCTGCTCACATTGCAGAAAGTGAGAGCCTGAGTTTGCAGGCTCTCATGAGTCCTAAATCTCCATAATTCAGGGAACATCTTAAACCTGAAGCTTTGCATGTTCCATATATAGAGCTGCTACAAGGGACTGACAACACAGGGTCCATGATCTCTTTGTTCTGTTGACTACATTGGGTTCCTGAGTGATATCATGAGATGACAATCTAGACACCAACTGTCCTCCTAGTGGCAGATATAACTCAATCCACCAAGTTCTTGTTCTGCGAACATGACATGAGCTCAGAAGTAGCTACTACATCAAAGCCTTGCAGGGCAGCGTGAGCATATACTCCACCTCTATGGGGATGGAAGGGACATGTTCACAGTTGAAACTTGTACAAATGGTCTAGGCTCATTGACAACCTCAGGCTTCATGCAGAGTGTCTCAGAAAAGAAAATAACTTACCCTCGACTCCCCTCCTACTCACACATGAGTGAATACATACAAGAGCTCCAAAACCCACGGGTGAACCTAGACACACATATGAAAGGTGGGAGGCATGAAGAAAAGGAAATAGAAGAAAACATGGATTGAGGTTTCCTTTTTCATGAATGATTGTTCTCATGTGTGGGATCTGTTTTTCAACCTGCATAATTGTGACTGTATCCACCATCATCCAGTGACAGGCTCCTGCATAACTGTGGTTTGAGTTTATGATTTGTCTCCTCAGGTGTGTCTGCTGAAAAGCCTGTGTGCATGGCTCATATCTGTGTAGAAAAGATGGAAGAAGTCTTGCCTGCTGCCTCATTGTGACAGCCACAGTTCGGCAGCTCTTAGCTTTGTGTAGGAGCCTTTCCCACAGAGACTCAGTACTGTGGACCCTATGGGTCTCTTCTGCTTGATGCATCAGGATACATATGGACCAGGAGCAGTGTTACACTCTCCATAGTAGCAATAAGATTTCCAAGGCCTGACATAGAATTTCCTTTAATTTATTAAATGTTCATTTGATTTTCATTCTAACCCATGTCTTGTCCTTGAAAAAAAATCTATGATATCCAGGTCAAAGTGAATTGAAATATTGCATCACAACTTCTTAGTCAGGGTTCTCTAATCCTGTGTGCTCTTCACGGTGACGTGGACTTCTGGGACTATTCCTCACCAAAGCTGGGGCTGTGACATGTGTAGCAGCTCTTTGGTCAGGACACCTATGTCTTGTTGGTAGCTGTGTCTGAAGCCCACAGACATGTCAAGTCGGTATCATGACCACAGGGATACAGAATGATTCTTTATGGGAGTGACATGAGTAGTACAGGAAGGAATTAGGAAGGCCTGCTGTTCTCAGGGTCACAAGGCACAGGGCTCTCATTGGTGAGAACAACACAGTCATTTCCTGGGCTGGGCAAATGCAAAGGAGACTTCAGAATTGTAAAGTTGCCCACCACACAGGAAAGCATTTTTAGGTCAATGGAACAGAATGAGGCCACAGAAGGTCCCCGGTTCAGATGTTCCTGCATCATCTACCCAGCTGTCAGCACAAACACAAAGAGATCTCAGAGAAGATAAGGACAATTTGATAAGGAAGCACACTCAGGGGTCAGGCAGGTGGATGTCTGTGTTCAAGATCAGCCTTGTTTACAATTGTAGATCTAGGATAGCAAAGGCCATTATACAGAAGAAAACATTCGAAAAACCAAAACCAATAAATACTAAATAAATAAGGAAGAAAAAGCAAAGGAAGCTTGAGAGACTGGTGTGTGTACACTGCTTTGTATACAAGCATGAGACTTGAATTCATCCATCTCCTTTAATACACAAGTAACAAAGCTTGGATTCCCAACTCTGAGAAGACAGCCTCCTGTTGATTCCTGGGTCTCCCTGTCAATCCCACCATCATCATAGAGTTCCTGAGACCTCATTTAAATGTGTGAGCTGTGTCAAGATGACAAGGTGCCTGTGTCTAAGTAACAAACACTGAGTGTTTCCTTTGTCTTTATATGAAATAAACCAAATGAATGGTGTGTACACACAGTCACAAGTGCACATGCATGCGTGTACTAATAAACAAAAAAACACAGAGACAAAATCATAATAGGTCTATTGAACTTTTGTGGACTGATTGGTGTCTCTCAAGGCATTTTTGTTTATTTATTTGGGACAGGGTAGTATCATATCCAAAAGGTGAATCATTACCCTATGTATCTAATGGTGAATTCAAACATCTGCCTATTTGGGGCAGAGGCAGATGGATCTCAAGAGTTGCAAGCAAGTCTTGTCGACAGAGTGTGTTCGAGGACAGTAAGGGTGACAGAGCGAAAACCTATAAGCATTCAAAATTCAAAGGAAGGAAGGAAGTAAAGAAAGAAGGAAGGAAGGAAGGAAGGAGGGAGGGAGGAAGGAAAAAGGAAGGAGTGAGGTAGCAAGGGAGGAATGGAGGAGGGGTTGAATGAAGGTAGAATGGAAGAAGGGAGGGAGGAAAGGAAGGAAGGAAATCAGATGCAGAAAGGGACAAGGAATGGTTAAAAAAGCTGAAACTTGTCCACAATAAAGTGATACACATGTCTCAAGTTTGAATCTCTCTGCAATACTGAAAGTGGGACTGCTCCTGCTGGCTCTTTAGCCACAACAGAATCTTTCCAGAGGTGTTGCTCTTTGCTCCTATCAGCTGTTGCTCTTCAGGCATTTTGGTCACACAAACTATGTGATCTGTTTTCTTCAATCAGAAAGTAAATTAATCCAGTTATTGGGAAGTACATTTGGAGTACAATCACAAAGGAGGTAGAGGTTGGAGGATTACCACGAGTCCAGTGACATCTTGGGGCATATACCAAGTACATCTGTCAGCACATGTTCAAAACACACACACACACATAAGAATACACACACACACACACACACTCACACACACACACACACACACACACACACACACACACACACACGAGTAATAAGTCATTTAAATAATTTTCAAGGCACTGTCAGGTCCATTCCTGTAGATCAAGATCCCAGGAGAAAAAAGCAAGAGACTGAGATGCTCCAGGTAACTTTTGACTACATATGGAATTTGAGTCCTGCCTTGACTACATAAGACCCTGCATCCTCATGGCTTTGGGGGATGGAACATTGATCTTTTTGTATTACTCTAGGTAAGAACACACTAAACAATTTATAGAGCAATACGGCACCACAAGAAACTGGTGGTGCTACCACACCATGGCTAGAACATCCCAGCACAGATGAATGAGAATAAAACAACCTAAGAAATAACTTTATGAGGATGATTGGGGCATTTAAAGTGGAAAAGAAAATGTCCTGTAAAGAAAAAGAGGAGCAGACAAACAAAAAATTGTAAGATATCAACAAATCCCTTAAAAGCAAGAAAAAGCCATCAAACAAGTGAAGGAAATGATACAAGATATGAAATCTGAAACAGTTAATAAGGAACACACAAACCAAGAGAATTCTGGAAATGGAAAAACTGGGTAAATGATCAGGAACCACAAATGCAATAATAATCAACAAGGAACAAAAGATGGAAGAGTGAATTTCAGGCATTGAAGATAAAATGAAAAAAAAATAATTATACCAGTCACATAAAATTTTAAACCCAACAAATTCTTAACACAAAACATGTAGGAAATTTGGGACACTATGAGAAGAGTAAACCTAATAAGGATAGAAGGAGACAAAGTCCAATGCAAAGGCACAAAAAATATATAAAATCATAGAAGATATCTTCCCCTACCTAAAGAGAGACATATCTGTGAAGACACAAAAGGCATACAGAACAACAAATAGACCAGAAAAAAAACACCTTGCCCTATAATAAAACAATACACATATAGAATACAGAAAGAATATTAAGAACTGCGAAGGAGAAAGGCCAGGGAACATATAAATGCAGACCTATCATAATTACATCTTCCTTCTCACATAAACAATGAAAGCCAGATGGTCCTGGTCAGAGGTCATGCATCCCTAAGGGGCCACAGATACCAGGCCAGACTACTTTACCCAGCAAAGCTTTCAATAAGCATAGATTGGTGGAGAAAACAAGATATTCCATGATACAACCAAATGGAAACATTACCTATCCACAAACTCAACCCTACAGAAAGTACTAATAGAAAACCGTCAACCCAAGAAATCACCTATGATCACAAGAATAGGTGAACTTACAATAGCAAACCCCAAAGAAGGGACTCAAAAACACAATGCTATCACCAAGAACAAAAGAAAAATAGTAGAAACTAACAATCACTGGTCATTAATAACCATTAATATGGTTCAATTTACCTATAAACATCCACAGCCTAACAAAAAGATACAAAAAGAGAATCCATCCTTCTGCTGCATACAAGAAACACACCTCAAACTCAGACAGACATTACTTCAGAGTAAAGGGTTGAGAAAAAAAATGTCCAATCAAATGGACCTAAGAAACAAGCTAGGGTAGCTATCCTAATCTCTTACAAAATAGACTTCAAACCAAAATCAATCAAAAATGATAAAGAAAAATATCCATCACAAGGAAATATCAACTCTGATCATATATGCCCCTAACACAAGGAATTCTTCATTTGTAAAAGAAACATCACTAAATCTTAGATCACAAATCCAGCTGCACACACTAAGAGTGAGACTTCAACAACCCACTCTCACCCCTAAACTGATCTGACAATCAGAAGCTTAACAAAGATATAAGGGAACTAACAGAGGTTATGGCTCAAATAGACTCAACCAATATCTATAGAACATTCCACCCCAAAACATAAGGGTATACTTTCTTTTCAGCACCTCATGGAACCTTCTCAAAATACTGACCACATACTCGATAACAAACCAAACCTCAGCAGACACACACACACACAACACACACACACACACACACAAAAATTGAAATAAACCTATTGTGGTTTGATAAGGATCAGGAGAAACAAGTTTACATCATAGACAGATGAACACCAGCAAGTTTCTGGTCCCAAGGATGGCTCCGGACGCTCTCCTGTCCCTCTGCTGCAAAGTATGGATACTGTATGAGACTATTGAAACTGTATGTTATTATGTTGTTATTCAATTGCTCAATTGCTAATGAAGTACCCATGATTATCAATGATTATCAGTTACAGATAAAAAGTAATCTGAAAAAAAATTCACTTACTATTTAAAGTAAACCTCACTCCCTAATAAAAACTGAATTGTTGACATTTTATTATAAACTTCTCATTTTGATTTATTGAGAAAGAGATTCAAAAGGATATACTAATATACCTCCATTGTTGAATCTTTTAGGCCTTTTTGCACTGGTTTAGTAGTTGTTGCCATTCCCTTTTTTTCCTTTTGCTTTGCAAGTCTGATTTAAAAAAGTAATCATGGTCTTTTAGCTTTGTATAACGTCACATGTGGTTTTTATGTTTTATTTTGAATGAATTTCATTGTGAAAACTTGATAAATTATTACATTGTTTTTCTTTTACCACCCAATTGGTTTTTTTTTCTGTTCTCTGTTCAGCTTTCTTTTTCATGGCATATAGTTATATGTGGTTCAAAATATTTTAAAGACACTTTGGTTACATAGGATGTTTCTTCCTTTAGGCTGTATTCTATTTTATCAATAATCTAAGCAATTATTTTCAATGTTATTGCTTTTCTGTTTAAGTCTTCCTTATAAGTTAGCTTTTGTAGAAAACTGTTTTTGATATTTTCTTCCATGTTGTGCTTTGGTTTCTTAGAACATTGGACACCCAAAAGGGAAATGGAGTAAAGAAGAGCCCTATGTTATGTGGACAGTATCCAGTTAAAAGTGAGGGGGAGGAGCTGAAGATAGTTGTACAGCCTGAAACCCAGCATCGAGCTCGGTACCTTACAGAGGGCAGCCGAGGTTCAGTAAAAGATAGAACACAGCAAGGCTTTCCGACGGTGAAGGTACTCATTTTATTTAGTAATGTGTAAAGACTGACCATGAAATGGCTTTGTGGGTAAAAGTTTATTCCAAGAACCCAAAGAGAACTGGCTCTACACAGTTGTACTGACTTCTACACACCTACACCAGGAAACACACAAGCCTACATACATGCTCCCTACACACAACCATCAATTAAATGTAAAAATAATACTTAATGTATGTGATGAAGTTCCTTCAATTTTATTATTTTAACCTCAGAAAAAGCATCTTGGAATAGAAGGATAGAATTATTAGCTCAGTATAATAGAAAACAAATGTCTAATTGGGCCATAAGCCAAATAGTACTTAGATAATATTTTTTTAGTTGTTGTTTGTTTAGCTGGTTGGTTTTTTTTGAGATATGTTTCACTATAACCCAAGGCTAGTCAGGAACTCAATTATGTATAGTCCATGCCAGCCTTGAATTCATGGCAAGTCTCTTGCCTCAGTCCCCTGAGTGCTCAAATTATAGGTGTGAGTCGGTGTGCCTGGTTAAATTTTAGTTAGAAAGATGAGAGTATGTTGTGAAAAGAAAAAATAATCTGCAGCTCATCAGTTGTCTTTCTCCTTTGTGTGGTAGTGATAGTAGATTCACCCAAAATGTTTTAAGAAGAATTTTAAAGTGAATGCAAAGAAACATAGTAGAAATTACTAAGAACTTAGCTAGTACATGCTTTTTCCCTCCCTCCCTCCTTCCTTCCTTTCCTCCTACAGTATTGAATGTTCTGTCCCCATGTACAAATGCAGGCCAAAAGATGGCATCAGATCCTATTAGAGATAGCTGTGAGTCACCATGTGAACGCTGGAAATTGAACTCAGCAGCTGAGCAGCCAGTGCTTTTTATTGTAGGGCTTTTTTGTTTTTTAATAAAATAAAAAACTCTTTTTCCCTTTGGGGGCCCACCACCCAGCTCCCACATAAAATACATGGAGACTTATTCTTACTTATGATTGCCCAGCCTAAGCTTGTCTTGTTTCTATCCAGCTTTTCTTAAATTATCCAGTCTGCCTTTTGCCTCTGGGCTTCTACCTTTCTTTATTCTATATACCTCTCTTTCCTTACCCTATTGTTGGCTAGATGGGTGGCTTGATTTTGGGTATCCTCCTCTTCTTTTTGTTCTTCCCTCCTCTCTTTTATGTATTCTCCGTGCCTGGCAGCTCCACCTATCCCTCAACTGCCTAGTGATTGGACATTCAGCTCTTTATTAGACCAATCAGGTGTTTTAGGCAGGCAAGGTAACACAGGTTCACAGAGTTAAAAAATTGCAACATAAAAGAATGCAACACATCTTTGCATCATTAAACAAATATTCCACAATATAAACAACACATCTTAAACTAATATTCCACAACACTTAACCTCTGAGCCATCTCTCCAGACTCTAGTAGCTCACGGCTTTTATTCCAGCATTTGAGAGGAAGAGGCAGGCAGATCTCCTTGAGTTGGAGGCCAGCCACGTCTCCATAGAGAGCTCC